>JAADXN010000465.1:0-22921 GCA_023337875.1 Pythium apleroticum | reverse complement strand
GAGCGGGATCTTCGACAAGAAGAGCTTGATAAGCAGCTGCTGTTCGCCGGTAGAAGTCAGCACGACCCTCGATCATTTTGGAGTTGAGCTGCAAAGCATTCATAGTTAGTAGCCACCAAATGACACGATTTGCGCATGGATGTTCCACCTGAGAACCGACGAGTGAACGGCAGACATAAGAGGCTGCCAGAGATGTTGCGCGGACGCGATTCGAGGCGGAGGCCACATAGTCTTGAATAGGCTGGACTCTCATCCGCCGTCGCCGCATACTCCGCGTTCTCCGCGCCCTGCTCGGCCATTCCGCAGCCTACTGACACTTTGCCCGAGCCTTGAATTCTCACCCCCCATGCTTGTCGCCGACACCACGGAGAAGACTGCTTGGTACAGGTGAAGTGAATGATGGGCACCTTCAAAGAATATTCCCGCTGAAACTTACCGAGACAAAGATTTCCAAACATACGCGTTGGATTGCCAAAGTAACGCTGCCATGGCTCGAGAACAGGTCCAATCAGCGCGAAGCAGGACTAACCACCAATCACACCCACGAATCCGACCACCTCAAACGTGTAAAATTTACACGTTCGGCCCTATCGCCCTGTTGTGCTCCGGTGAGACCGTCAGTTTGTACATCACCCTTCCGGAGGAGGCGAGCCAAATCGAATCAGAGGGAAGATCTGAGAACACTCAAACGTGTAAATTTTACACGTTTGACTTGGCTTGTACTTGAAAATTGTATTCGGTCTATTCCTAATGTAAGGCCGTGTTCGCGAAAGGGTTAAATCAATATGTACACGCGTGGCGTTCTTCTCTCAAAAACAAAAGGCGGGTAGGCCGTCTCTTCACGGCACTCAGACTCAAGAGACGCTGCGTGTGCGCGACATGTTCGACTACTGGTTCAAGGCAAAAGTCCTCGCGTTCTTTCTCGCAGGGCTGCCTCCACGGAAGCTCCCTCCCCCTGGGGATACGCAGGTGGACAAGACTCTCGTGCGGTTCTTTCCGCTCCACTGCTTTGAGAAAGCCGCACAAGAGAGCGAGAGAAAACTACTCTACGTATGGGGTCGAGAAGATCTGCCTCATGGCTGCCACGGGCCGAGGAGGCAGCGTGCAGAGGTCCCGTCCTCTGGGGCTCGCGAAGATGTGGTCGAGTATGCAGCAACTGTGAACGTACCTACTGAAGATTCCCGTGGGACTGACGTGGCGATGCCAACCTGCTGACGTCGCCTGAGTGAAGCCCGTCAAGGATCGCCACCGGCATGTGTGGGTGGAGGCCATTCGCCCGTAGGGTCATCACGCTCACCGGATCCGACATGGGGAAACCGTCAATGGCTTGATTTGTACCGAAATCGAAGAGCTTCAACGTGATGTCGACGCTCTTTCGACGGAGACGGTTCAGAGCGTTCGTCACTTGTATCGGAGTCGGCCAGCCAAGACTCGGCTCAGGGATGAGTGGGTCGTTCAACATGGCGACCGAGATGGCTCGGGGCGGAAACCCCACTCGTCTTCGGGGAGAATGAGCTTGCGCATATCGGCAGTTAGCTGGAGAAGTCACACAACACAGGAAAGGGCTCCGCGGAGATGCGCGTGATGGTTTACGCGAGGAAGCCATTCGTCGTGCTGGATACAATGCTGAACCTTCCAGACGACTGGACACGTTGTCGCTTCAGCGGCGATGACGCCATCTTCTACAGGGCCTATGCAAGATGTGATCCATGACGAAATGGACACTACAACCAGGCAGACGTGGCTTTTGCAGCGATATCGACGTTCGATCAGCAGGTGGACGGAGTTGCGGTATTTGACAGTCCGGATTCGACTGGCGCCTCAGCCCTCAGACCGATAGGTCACGTATGTCATTGCACAACACATCGACCCGTCATGATAGTCAGGGAAGGCAGGCTGCCAAACACTGTTGGTATTATCTGCCATCCTGGCTGCGACTTCATGGTGTTCTTCTTTCGTTATTGGAGAAAGACCGCAGGCAAACCCCCGCGCATGCCGGTCACTTGGTTTGGGCTGGCTCAAGAATTTTATTCGGTCACTTGGTTTGGGCTGGCTGGCTCAAGAATTCCATTGGAAATGGTCACTTGGTTTGGGTATTCGTGGTGGGCATCGTTGTTGAGGTGGTCCACTCGATTGTTTGTCCTCCACCAATTGTGACAGTCACTATTGTGCGTATCTGATACTGATACCAGGGATCTTCAAAGTGAAGAAGTTCCAAAGAGCTCCGTCAATCGAAATCCAGACCTCCTCATCGACCTCGTGAGCGCCATGGTCGAGAAGAGTCAGCAGCGCGTGCGCTGGCTCGTGCTCGTGCTCTCCTGCGTACTCATGATCGGCAACTACTACTGCTTCGACAACCCCGCGGCACTCAAGAGCCAACTGCAGCAGCGCTTCAACAAGTACCCCAAGCAGCGCTACGAGTTTCTCTTCGTACGGGCTGCATCGCCCCCTTCGCTCCCTATTTACTTTGAGCGGAGTGATCTCATGTGCTTTGCTGGCTTTGGTAGAACCTTCTCTACACGTTGTACTCCGTGCCCAACATCATCCTGCCGTTCTTCGGCGGCGTGCTGGTCGACCGCTTCGGTGCGCGACGCATGCTCCTGGTGTTCTCGCTCACAATCTTGGCGGGGCAGGTCGTGTTTGCGGCTGGCTGCACGTTCTCCAACTTTAACGCCATGCTGGCAAGACTTCTCTTGTTGTTGTTGGCTGTGAGACCAGGGGGGAACTTACGAATTTGCTGATGTAGTTCGGCCGCGTGCTCTTCGGCTTTGGCGGCGAAAGCCTCGGAGTCGCCCAGGGAACGCTCGTCGCGTCCTGGTTTAAGAACAGTGAACTTGGTACGGCCAGTCTCTCCCGATTTGAATCTCCTATCCGCCGTAAAAAGGTTTACCCACCTCAATTACTGTAGCACTCGCGCTCGGAATCAACCTCAGTGTCGCTCGACTGGGCAGCGTCATCAACAACGAGCTCAGCCCGAGCATCGCAAAGGAGTTCAATGTCTCCACCGCGCTCTGGGTGGGTGCGATCATGTGCGTCATCTCGTTCATCGCCGTCCTCTTCGTCATTCCGATCGACACTCGCGCCGAACTCGCCACGGCTCGCTCCAAGGCTCGCTCAGGACAGACCGACGTGAGCCAGAGCATCAAGTTCAGTGATATCCGCAAGTTCCGGCCTGCGTTCTGGCTCCTCGCGCTCAGCTGCCTCGTCGTGTACGGGTGTGTCATTCCGTTCAACAACGTCGCGAGCAGCCTGCTGATGGAGCGCGACTTTTTCAAGGAGCCGCCGAGTGACTGTGTTCGCTGCGGAGTTGGCAAGTACACCAATGAGACGACCTGTCCAGAGCTCAACCCTGGATGCCCCGCCGTCCCTCCATACGCATGGCCACTTCCTAAGCTATCAGCAAACTGCACCATCAAGGTTCCGAAAGACCAAGAGGAATGCTCCAAGACGCCCCCGTACATCGACGTCATCAACTGTGACGAGTACGCGTGGAAAAACGGCCCGTACACAGACAAATACTGCGCCAAGAAGTCGGAGGCAGCCGAGCGTGCCGCGACACCCATGAGCATCCCGTACATCATCTCGGCCGTGATCTCCCCGTTCCTTGGCTTCGTCGTGGACCGCGTCGGCATGCGAGCAGTCTTGGCACTACTCGCACCGCTTGCTCTCACGTCCGTGCACATCATGCTCGGGTTGACGAATGTGAACCTGTACATCCCGCTCGTGATGCAGGGCGTGGCCTACAGCGTCTTCGCTGCTGCGTTGTGGCCTTCAGTTCCATGTAAGTAACCTCCACGTATGCATCCTTTGTGCAGATGCCTCAGCAATAACTGACTGACTCTGACCATTGTCACCTACGTAGACGTCGTCGATGCGGAGTTCGTGGGCAGCGCTTACGGCGCCATCACCTCCATCCAGGTGCGTAGATGCCGTTGCTGATGTCTCCCACATTTGCTCGTGTTCGTCACATTCGGCTGAGTATGTCTGCGTGACAACCACTAGAACATCGGCCTCGCACTGTTCCCGCTTGCCGTCGCAGCCGAGTACAACCGCGACGAGCACTACATCCCAGGCGTGGAAATGCTGTTCGTGTCGTTCGGCATCATGGGCAGCGTCGTCGGTCTGGTGCTCAACGTCGTCGACTTCCAGAACGGATCCATCCTCAACGGCGGCCAGAAGCGCAAGAGCTCGCGTATCAACCTCTCGTCCATGAGCGACGCAGGCAGCACTGACACCGTGTCGTTGCTGGCGGCCGAGTACTGAGCCGCTCCTCAGTCTCTCTGCTTGGAGACGGCCACTCGATTCCGTCTTCGCCAAGATGGCTACATTTGCTCATAAATCCCACGCCATAAGAACCAATGTCACTAACACCAGGGTTATCCAGCACGCTGCCGTTCTTTCGCGGTAGTTGAGTGTGTTGCTGTTTCCATGAGGATGGGACGGGATGGCCACAATCAAAGCGAAAGGCTCTGGTACGGGCGGACGCGCTTCTCCTCAGTGCCTGGGTTCGTTGATGCCACAGTATCCTACAAATGCGTCCGATTGGACCGCTCACTTGCTTCTGTTATTGAAACCAGTCGAGTGGCGTGGCGTGGCGTGGCGTGGCGAAGAGCGTCTTCCTCAGTCAGTCCAACGCGAAGAGCTTCTCACAAAGAGCTGCTGGTCGGCGTCCTCTGGGTTTCATCCTGTCTCAATTGCCCCCCGCCACTTGGCGGCAGTTGACCATGAGCGCTCTCTGCCAGGGTTCCCTTGCCGCAACCTGTCGGCAGAGATGTGGAGCCGCCCACCCCAGGAGCTACACACGGCCATAAAGGGGCACGTCCTCGGAGACCGCGTTTTCCATGCCTCTCCCGTTTGACTACCAGGTCGCCCACGGCCTTCGTTTGGCCTACCTTTCCAGTTTCCATGCCCACGGCGATTAGGGGTCTGGCTCAAAGCGGCGCCAACGACCAACACCCAACGCCAACAGAACCGAACTCACTCCCCAAGAGTCTGTTTGGCGCCCGACTCTCACTCACTCTCGCTGGCGGTCTAAAAGTCTGTAGTGCCATCGTTGTCGTTCCGGTCAATCGCCTCATCGCCCCACCGCACACAGCCAACACCTCGACCGACACCCCAAGTGCTAGTCGTTGGACGGAACCATCAGCGAGGCGACGGAACTAACGACTTGTTGGCGCCCCACTCGACGCGGTTAGACGGCAGTGAGCACGAGATCGTCGGGACTTGTTGGCGATTTCACCAACGCAGAGCGAGCGAGAAGCGAGAAAAGCACCAACGAAAACCAACGCGGCAGGGAAAATGGACGCCTACGAGACGGTGCGCGTGATTGGCAAGGGGTCGTTCGGCGTGGTCACGCAGATCGTGCGCAAGTCGGACGGCAAGGCGCTCGTGTGGAAGGAGGTCAACTACGGCGCGATGAGCGAGAAGGAGAAGCAGCTCATCGTGAGCGAGGTCAACATCCTGCGCGAGCTGCGCCACCCGCATATCGTGCGCTACCTCGACCGTGTGATCGACAAGGCGGCCACCAAGATCTACATCGTCATGGAGTACTGCGAGGGCGGCGACCTGAGCCAGTACATCAAGCGCAAGAAGCGCGAAGGGTGCGTTTCTTTGATCTGGTTTTTGTTGGCGTTTGTTGGTTTTTTGAGCTGACATGATGCGTTGGCGGTGTTGAACGACAGCGCGTACATTGAGGAGAATTTCATCTGGCACATTTTCACACACATCTTCTTGGCGCTGAAGGAGTGCCATCGCCACCGCGAGGGCAACGTCATCCGCCCGATTCTCCACCGTGACATCAAGCCCGGCAACATCTTCCTCGACGCCAACGTACGTCTCTCCCCTCTCCCTCCTCACCCCTCCCTCCATGAATACACGCTGAACTACGCGCTTTGCATGTTCAGAACAACGCGAAGCTGGGCGATTTCGGTCTCGCCAAGGAGCTGAGCAGCGAGTCGCGCTTCGCGCAGACCAATGTCGGCACGCCGTACTACATGAGTCCGGAGATGGTCAACGAGATGACCTACGACGAGCGCTCGGACATCTGGGCGCTGGGCTGTCTGCTCTACGAGATGGCTACTCTCGCGTACGTCGCACCACTGCCTGAGCCTCTCAACGGGGAGGAGCCAAATCCACTACTACAGCCACTAATGCCTGTCATTGTGCATCTGCAGGCCGCCGTTCGATGCCACGAACCAGCTCGCGTTGGCGAAGAAGATCAATGCCGGCAAGTTCGCGCGCATCCCGACGCAGTACTCGGAGGGCCTGTTCCAGGTGATCCGGTGGATGCTCCACCGCCAGCGCTCGCGCCGTCCGCGCATTGAGGACCTGGAGAAGGTGCCGCAGCTGCAGCAGAGATTACGCGCTTACGCGGCGGCCAACAGCGCCAACCCGGAGCAGCAGATGCGCACGACGTACGACCAGAAGATGAAGGAGCTCCTCGCGATCGAGGAGGACCTGCGACGACAGGAGGCCGCGATCATTGCTCGTGACAAGAAGCTCAAGGAGCTCGAGGCCGACTACATCCGACGGGAAGCGGAGCTCAAGAAGCGAGAGCAAATGTACGTGGCGGGCGTATCCATGCTGACGCTGCCAGTTTAGTGTACTGACAGAACGTGCTGAACTTACAGCCTCGAGATGATGTCGCGCAAGGTGTCGTACGCCCAGAAGCAGGCGACGTCGCCAACGACGTCGGACGGCTCGAACTCGAGCGCGGACAACAACTACTCGTCCAACAACCAGACGGGTAACGGCAGTCCGAGCCGGCGAAAGTCGCCATTGGAGTACCCGTCGAGCGGCAGCAACAGCGGAAGCCCTGGCCGCGCGCGCCCGGCCTCGGGATCGGACTACCAACTGAAGTCGGCGTCGCCGTCCACGTCGATCTCGGACGAGAACCAGTCTTCCCGGGGGCGACCGTACCACGCGCAGAGCAGCGATCCGTCGGCTTTGAACCAGGTGAAGAGCTCTAGCGGTGTGGACAAGTTCTCCTACTCCAAGATGAAGAACGCGTACTACGGTGGTGGTGACGTGAACGCCTTGGCACCTGCCCCTCGGTCCCGGGATGGCGCAGAGCCAGTTACCAGTATGGTGCGTTCTGTTTACATCTAAATTCACAGTCGATTGCGTGTAGAAGGAGTGTGGCTGACGGAAGGATCCATCAATGAATCGCTTGCGTGTCTTGCGCAGTTGAAGAACATGTGGAAGAAGAACTGAGCCCGTCACGCGGATCGCGGCGACCGATGAATTTCCAGCATTTCCAGTTTCGTGGATCAAATTTTTAGAGGCAGATAAACAAACGGCGGGAGCGGGAGAGGGCGACGACTACTGCACTCGACGTGGCTTTCTGAGGGACACGGCCAGGATCCAGTCGACTTCTGCGTTGTTGTCCTCCGACACGACGAGCTTCACTAGCGTCGTGCGGTCGGCAGGTTGGCTGGAGGGTCCTCCATTTTCACCATATCGTATTGTAATGTGATATCGATTTTTCTCATCCATTCTTCTTCTGGATCGTCCTACTCCTTTTCCACGTCGTCGTCGTCGTCCTCGTCACCCTTGGCGTCAACTCGAATCTGCAGCAGCGCCTCCACTCGCGTACGACAAATCGGACACGTGCTGGAGTTCTTTCGCAGCATCTCGGCGCAGTCGCCACACAGACACATGTGCCGACATGGCAGCACGGTCGTGTTACGGGTCTCGCTCATGCAGATGATGCACTCAGCGCCGTCTGGAATCTCAATCTCGTCCTTGGCTCCCTCTTTATCTGCGTCCGTGGCAGCGGATCCGTCGGTCTTGGGCTGTGCCGACGCCACGGAGCCGTCGATGCCGTAGATCTCTTGCAGCTCGTAGGTCATCCCGTCGACTTGGATCTTTTGCTTGAGTGCTTTGACGTCCCATTCGCCTGTCGGCTTCTTGACGAATGTGGCGAAGTTGGACTGAGACTGAGGTGATGCCTTACCGTCTACAATACAAAAGCGACGGTGAGCTGTTGGGTCAATGCAGGAATTGGACTCTCAGACAACGTACTGCCTCGCACTTCAAGGACGACAATGAGGGGAAATCGCAGCGAGCCGGCGCTCGGGTCGTAGGACAACTCGCTGCTGGGGAACTTGGACAGATCGATAAACGGCTCCACGGCGGCGTCTTTCAGTTCACGGAGGCTGAACTTCTGCCCGAGCCCCTCTGTGAACTCGCACGTTATGACCTCTTGCTCAGGATGCGCGAGCGCGTACGAGGAGCAGCCCGTCTCGTCGTCAATGCTCTCCACGGCGACCAGATACACCTTGACAGTACAGGCCTTGGTGGCATCAAATACGAACTCCAGCGATAGCCTAGACACCAAATGTCAGTTCAGACTCGGCGCTGTTGAGCATCGACAGGTTTCCACGTGCACGCACCTGTCAGGCTTGTCCTCACTGAGAGGGACGAGCTTGAGGGAGCCTTTCTTCAAGTTGACGTGGTTCTTCACCGTGCACGTCTGCTGCATCTCCGGAATCTCCTTCGCGACAGACGACTGGTTGGTCATGAACGCCATGTCGGGCCGTCCGCGGCTCAGGTACAGTGCCTGCAGCTGCGCCGGCGTGTACTGCTCGCGGTTGTTGGCCGCATTCGCCGCCGCGGCCGATCCCACGGGCTCGCCGTAGAGCGCTCCGCCTGATTGGCGCGGACGCGGACGATGCACGCTGCCAGAGTGGCCCATGGCTATGCACGTGAGCGAGTAGGCTTATGAGAGGAAGAGCTGCGTCAAGCAGATATCACGTCTGCAGGGACCTCAAGGCGAGACCCAATTTTAGGCAAGGCGACTTGGGCAGCTTTTTCTTGTTGAGCAGCTCAATTCAGGCGCAGCACCGTACGATATCTCAATAGAGGACGGTACTGAGTTCTGTACCCATGTTGGTTCATGGACCAACTTGAACTCTGAGTGCATTGTGAGGAGGAACTGGTTGCACCTTTCAACTGTACTACACTACGATTACTCGTACTTCAACTAAACACACGCGCACACATACACGCTGTCCTACTCCTTCGGGCGCTCTTGCAGCGTCACGCGCAGACTCAGACGCCCGACGAGGTTGCCACCGACAGTTAGTGGCACGACCACGGCCTGGCGTTTGCCCATCTTCTCGATGCAGAACGTGCCGTGGCCCAGTTTGAACTCGTACGAGCCTGACGACGCGAACGACCTGGCAGAGTTGGAGCTTCCGGTCCTCGCAAGCCCGCCAGTCGAGTGGAAGGAGGAAGCTGAGCCACCCCCGCTGAGACTGCTGCCCGCCACGGATCCGGACCGAGACCGGGATCGCGATGACGATCCGGAGCGCTGCTTGGCACGAGTGCGCGTTCGGATGAGCAACGCGACGTGCTTCTTTCCACGTGGTGCGACACGAGAGTTGTATCGGAGACCTTGCTCGACGAAGCTGTTCCAGGGCATGACGTGGAAGTTGGAGGACGTTGCGTTCAGAGCAGACGCCACGGGCGATTTGGAGTTGGGTGCTGGCGTCGACATGTCGATACTCTCGCCCCAGTTCAAGTTCTCCGCGACTTCTTGCAGCTTGCGCTGGTGCGAAAGCACGTCTTCGCACGGTAAAGGGAAAAGAACCCCTAGCTCCACATTCTCGAGCCGACTGAAAAAACCGGACATGTTGTCATCGAGCACGTCCATCCACTGAATGGATCGGAACTCGATCTTGAGGCTCACGTCGCACGCCGAGTCACCCGAGTTCTTGCGTCGAAGCACCGGCGCCGAACCAAAGAACGCCGGTATGCGAGGTATCACCATGCGTTGGCTCGGTAACACCACGACAGGCTCCGTCATGTCGACCTCGTCTTCCACGGACGCGGCAACACGGAACACCGCAGACACGGGCTTGTGGTCCGAGGTGGTCACGGCTTCACACGAGTCGTAGTAGAGACACTGGACTTGCTGCTGTCTTCCTGGCAAAGACGCGTGCAGGATACGATCCGTGTACGACGGCACGCGGTACCCACCACCACTCGCCATCAGCGAGTAGTTGCGGCTCAGTGATTCGCTGTCGTAGTTTTGCAGCAGCTCTCCTCGAATCCGCCGGAACGTCGGGAAGAACGAGATAGGTGGTTCTTCGAATCCATAGAAGAGCTGACACGATTCCCGAAGAGCAGTGAGCTCGTCGTGCTCGTGGATAAGCGAATGCAGCGCTGCTGGCAGATCAGGCACGAGGCGCATCATCGTGGGCGTCGCGACCTCTTCGTACTGATCGTAACGACGGCCGTGGCGGCTTGAGTTTGACGCGGACGCAGACCGAGACCGGCTGCTGGCGCCTGAACTGGTGCTTGCCGTTGACGCCGCCGACTTGGAGAGGCCGATCAAACTCAGTTGGTCGAGCATCTCTGTTGGTGTGACGCCCTTGCGAGCCATTCTGTAGTTCAGGTCACCTAGCACGAAGCTGTGGTGGTGGAGTAATGGAAAGCCCAGTCCGTAGTCTTCTTCGTCGAGATGGAGCTGTTGCAAAATCTCCATCGCATCCTGGTTACGACGCGCCACTTTCGAGGGAGGCACCTTGCTGCTCAGTGGCGGTTTGACTTGCGACGCTCCATCACTCGTATCGGCTGAGCTCACCGACACACCATCGAGAGAAGACGTGTATCCACTGCCGTCGGCGGCTGGCTTGCGGAACGAAAGTTTCTTTCCCGCCATACTCGATGACGAGTCGGAAGCCAAGTGGCACGTCACGAAAGCGAATGAAGTGTTGCCGTAGCGGAAGCTTAGACCAACCGCGCCCTTGTTGGAGGCACGCCCGAAAAGCAGCAGCGACTTGCCACGGTACACTTCCTGGGCATGCTTGCTCATGGCCTCGCGCTGCGGCATCTCGAAGCGGCCTTCCAAGATCGCGTCTTCCAGTACGAACACCGTCAACGCAATGTATCCGTGGTACCCCAACGCCGTGGCTCGCTTGCCGATCTCCCGGGAGAAATGGACATACTTCTGCTTGGTGTTGGTGATCAAGTGGTTCAGGATCTTGCCCTGTAGGTCGCCGAGGTTCATGCACTCCTGCACTCCGATCACATAGATCTCGTGGCCGATCGGGATCCACTCGATGAGCTCTCCATCTGAAATGTTCTGCTCGCCCATGTTGAACGTCGAGACGAAGATACTGATAGACTGTGATGTCCGAGACGTAGGTGGCTGCTGCTGTTGGTTCGATGCACCTCGCCTGATCTCGCGGTCCGACCCAAGCTCGATCGACGCACGGTCTAGCAATCCAGCCGCAAAACGTCGCTTCTTGGTCACTCGTGGTGGTCCCGACGAACTGTTTAAGGCTTGCTGAGGTGAGGCCATTGTAAAGGATCGGGCATCGACCATTCGAGGAGGCGTATTCTCCGAGTAGGACTCCGAGTGCTCGTGAGGAGCAGTTATACTCGTGTTGTTGCTCGACACTGTCGTCTCCGTCAAGCGGTCGGCGAGTTCTTCAGGCACAGCAGCGAGGACGCCATTGTTTTTGAATCGTTTTGAAAGGAACTCGTCGGAATCCATGGATCCGGAGCCGCCTTCGTTGTCTTCGTCGCTCGATCGGAGCTGGTGGGGGGCTGCGCTGCCTGAGTAGGCGTTCTTGGGAGTTGGGATCTTCTTCAGCAGGCCGCCGTACACGACTGCGTTGGAGAACCCGTCAAGGTTGAGGATGAACTGGACTACGACCCCCAGTGCGAAGACTTGGAGTCCGCAGATTTCCAGTGTGCGGTAGAAGATGATGGGGATCCGATGGACGAGGAAGATCGCGATATAGAGCAGCGCCTTGCGACGGATGACTGCCGATGTGACGTCGGTGCTGACTGAGTCGTGCCATTGCACACGCTGCTTCAGGTTAACGCGGATCAGCAGCAGCAGCGCCACGTTCAAGACAGCGAGGATCACGTAGTACACGTAGAAGTGCACGAACATCAGAAGTGGATCCATGATCCAGCAGTAGAACGTCGCGTTGCCGTACTTGTGAGCTACACAGTCAGTTCATACATCAGCCCTAGTTGAGATAACAGGAAATGGACTAGGAATGGCACACACCTCTCAGCGGGTACAAAGTGAGCAGCACGGACGGTGCCAAAGTGAAGAGTAGAAAGGGGCCGAGCCGGGCCCGCCGCTTCTTGTCACTCTCCCCAAACACGATCCAGCGGTAGAGATTGAACGACATGCACGTCGTCCACAGGCAGCTCGCCAGACCGGCGGCGTGGATCACAGTGGCCTGCACGACACACCATGTGTCATCCTGCAGCACCGCGCGGCCGACCATCCGTGCGAGAATGGAGGAGAGGTCGATCCACGACAGGATGAACACGAGCTGTGCGTTGAAGTCCCGAGTCGAGGAAGTGGCCGCGGCGGGCGTCGCCGATACATTGTACGTGTGGAACTCTTGCCGTCGTCGCCACCGGCTTCCGCACGAGCGGCTGAAGCGTTCCCAAATGTGATGAAGAATGACGAAGCAAATGCCGATGAACGACAGAGAGCTACATAACACACAAAAGATACCCGAGAATAAGACACCCTCCATACAGTAAGCAGCGCACAGCCTTTCTCTCTCTTCGGAATAAGAGCCACGCAAAGCACGTACCAGGAGATCAGCACGAAGGCCTGGAGGATCTGTTCTTGGCCGGAGCTCATGATCACGCCGTGATCACTACTAGTGGCGCCCGCGGCGACGGTGGCGGCCGCGCCTGTGGTCTGGATCTCGATCCGCTGCTGGCGAAGTGTCCGCGTGTCGCCCATGGTGGACAAACCACGGCGTGGATCTGTGTCTGGACGCGTCCGCGTGTGTTGTGTGTACGGCCGCTGGTCGTGCTCTGTTCGATGACGACGGGATGGTCAACTGGCGTCGCGTGTGGTGGTGTGTTAGGACACAACGCTCTCTTATTCCGTTGCGGACGAACTCGTGGGTTCTTCGCGCCCACCTTCCACCCACTCGCTGTCCTCGACGCCGGCGCCGTGGAAGCAATGGAGCTGTCGGCCGCTGCGCACCGATATGATTCGGGTCGTTGTCCCTCTGACCACAGCCAGAGAGAGAGAGAGAGAGCTGGGGATCCGCTGTGGATGGATGGATCCGCCGCAGCTGCGCGCGCGGGGCCGACGGAACTGGATGTGAGACGCGTCTCGTGGGGGCGTGGGAACTCGCGCCAACGATGGAACTTCCAAAGCCCGCGGTAACCGCGGCGGTTGTGGACTCAGCGCTTCCAACTCACTCGCACAGAGGCAGTGCGGCCGTGTTCTCATCCGGCGCTGTTGCCGGAGTCCAGTCGGGTTTTCCTTCCATCCATCCCCCACTACACTGTAGTGTGTGAGTGCAGCATTCCGCCCACGTTCTGTTTCAGTGACCACGCAAGATGGCTCCCACTCTAAACTGACCCTCGGACTGACCACCTGCGTTCTGATTGGCGGAGAGGGATTCGAGTGCGTGATTTACACCAATCACACGCTGTCACTACTGAGCTCCTCCTCCAAACGACAGACTGAACACTTTGGCATCAAGGCCGCGATCACGCGCTGCACTTGATTGCTAGGACTCGACTCGCGTTGTCCGTGGTGGAAATCACGTCGGCACGCAGGCAGCCGACGTTTCAAGATCCTCGCGCGAAGGGCGATAGGACACACGTCACACGCGCTCCATGAAAAAATGGCCGCTTCCAGCTCAAGACGCGTGGTGCGGATGCAAACAAAACTCACGCGCAGGACTGCAAGACGGATGCAATTCTCAAAAACTAAAACGGCAACATACGGTAGAGAGCCGCGTGCATGTACAGTGCCTGACCTTCCGCTGGAAGCGCCACTCGCGTGACTCTCTTGCAAGCGGGAGTAAGTGCAGTCAGTCGCTGATCGCGGTTGTCTGCTGGCTCTGGTGGCCATCATGAACGTGAGTTAAAGATCGGCATTTTGCCGCTTCTCGGCCGATGTGGTCAGAAGGCGTCCAGCGTCAAAGGATCTTGACGACGGCTCCAACGGGATGACGATTCCTTCCAAAATCGTCAACATTTGACAACGGCTCAAAACTAGCCTGGACTAGCGAGTCAAGCAAGCTAGCCTAATGGGAAACGGACACTTTGAGCTATGCTACTTCTGTAAGGACCCACCCAGCATTAGCATAGCTCGCGATCTTGTTTCATGTTGAAGCCATCAGAGCAAGATCCACATGTCCGCAAGCTGGGAAGCAGCGCGAGAGCCCCTGCAAGTCACTCGTACATGACGTGCGTCGTATCGCTGTGATTCCTTTCCGAGGAGGTCCAGACTCTTGATATCACCGCGGCAGATAAGACCCCATGAAGAACCGAAGTTGGGTTGGCCATCGTTTTTGATGCCACGGAATTCGAGCAGACAGCAAGGTGAAGCTGGACCGACCCAAAGCATGGAGCACTTGAGCAAACGCATACGCAAGACTACTGCTCTGCATACCCGTAGTATTGAGAGCATTTTGCGTCGGAGGCTTCAGCAATACCGAGTACCACGTATCATTGACTGTTTTTGGGTTGGACTTCGTCCCGTTTCCTCTACTGGCTGTGTCGCCATGCTCGTTTTTTCTTGGTGCTTTCGTGAGACATCACCGACAGCATTCGGATTGTGCTCATTGATGGCATCAACGCGTCGATACGGCTTAGTCGAGCACGAAGTGGCCACCCTTGCCAAGAGCAAACGAGCTGAGCGTATCCATGTCGGCGTCGTACTCGCGGTTGATCTCACGCACGATATCCTTGATCGAAAGCATACCAATGAGGTCACCGTCATCGTTCACCACTGGCAAGTGGCGAATGTCCTGCATACAGTATGGAGGTTAGACTGAGAAACGGCGCGTTCGACTAAATATCGAGAGCAGGAATAACTTACACTGGAAAGCATCTTGCCCATGAGCTGACCAGGTCGCTCGTCCGGCTTGGCAGCGATCACACGCGATCGCTTCGTCATGATCTGGGAGACCTTGGTGTTCTTGGCCGTCAGCCCTTGCAGCTCGACCTTCTTCATGTAGTCGCGCTCTGTGATCACGCCGGCGAACTTGCCATCCTTTCCACTGACGGCCAGACAGCCAAGGTTGATGCCCGCCATGCGCGTGATGGCGTCAAACACCGTCGCGTTCTCCGAGATCACAAAGTTGACGCCGTGGTAGCAGCTCCGCTCCATGATGTTCTGGGCCGTGCCCTTCTCGTAGTGGTACGAGCGCGCCTGCAGCGCACGCGGGGCGACCGCGGCCACAGCCGCTCCCTTCTTCATGCTGATGGCGTTGAGTCGTGCGAGCATCATGAGTTGTTCTGCGTCGAGTATCTGCTTGGGTGTGGAGTTCTATTGTAGCCCTTGGCGATTGTGGCCTTTTGCAGAGAAGCCTCTCACTTCAGCTTCCGCCGTTTGCGCCGCCGAGGCTGCTTGGGGGGGAGATGCGGCCGAGGTTGAAGAAGCGCAAACAGATATGCTTTATCACAGGAACTATATGCATTATCGCAGGATTTCGATGGTACACAGTGTGGACTACACACAGGGACATTGTACCGTAGTATTGGTACGATATGAAACAGAACACGTCGTACCAGGATTGCGGTACGTCCGTTTTGTGTCAGGTCGAAGGAAACCGGTATTGCTCGGTATAGATTCGGTAGTGTACATATCTCCTGTCAGCTGCACCCAGCAGTCCCATCCAGCACAACGCCACATCAGACCAAGAAGCTCCAGACGCACTGGGTACGGGCTGGCTGGTGGCCCTCTACGTGCACTCAGGAAGCAAGCAGACCCACGGCGCTCACGCTACGCCGCTCTCCGCCCCATTCGCGAAGGCTCCGGCGCACAGGAGCATGGAGACGCCCGATGCAACGCCGTCCAGTGACGCGTCCCCCGAGCTGCAGCATGACACAGTGAGACAAACCGAAGCTCCGGCGGCGTCTCTCAATGACGCAGAGACCGCCCCTTCTTCACTGGCTGTCAGTACCGACGCGCGTTCAACGGAAGAGTCGCTTGCGGTGGAGCCGGCGCCGGCAACAGTGCCAGAAGCGATTGCACCGCCTGCGTCAGCGTCCGTTTCGACCACGACTATGCCGCCCAAGCCACGCAAGATCCCCGGCGCACCGTCGCATCGACGCGTGCGCAGTGGCAGCGGACAGAATATCACCAGTGCGTCGCCCACAGGCAACGGTGGGCTGTCTTCCACCGGAGGCATTGTGATCGGCGGGCTTCGTCGGCGCCACCGTAACACCTCTGGTGGTGGCAGCAGCCTCGGTGCGTTTGTCAGACAAGGATCCACTGGTAGCAGCGACGACGAGATTGTGGAGCCTGTGGAGGCACCGAGGAAGACCTCTGGGGGCAGCAGACCCAAGCGACCGACCGCAGCGCGCACGCCAAGTCTCAAGAACGTCGCCAACTCGATCCGCAGCAGTATTCGGCAGTCGGGGTCGAGCGTAGCTGGATCGACAGCGAATGGCACGGAAGGAGACTCGTCTCAGAATGGCCAGCAGTCCTTCGCGGGTGTGGCGCACCAAGTGGTGTCCTCACGGCGAGCTGCGAAAGGCTTCTTGGCGATGTGGAGCAGCGCGAGTGGAGGCGCTGTCCACGTGTACAAGGGCATCCACATGGAGAAGAAGAAACTCGACCTGAAGAATGTCGTGGCCGAGTTCAAGGAGATCAAGCGTCGCCAGTTCTACCAGGAGCTGGTGGTGTACTTGGTGTTCCTCACGATCTTCTTCTCCCTGCTCAGTTGGCTGCCCGTGCAAGACAGCTACCAGCAAAACGACGTGGTTGGCTACCTCACCTGTCGTGAGGATGGCGTGTGCGAGTTGAAGAAAGTCGGAGACGTGTACGACTTTGCAGGCACGGTGTCGTCGCATATTTGCCAGCGAAAGGACGTCCAGGCTCAGTGGCTTCGTATCGGCGGAGTGCGATTCCGCCAGGTGCGCGTCAAGGAAGAGCAGTGCAAGGTCTACAATGGCTGGTTCGCGCCGTGCTACCCGTTCTACTCTGAGGCGTCAGAGATGAAAGACCCGATCCAAGGAGCGAGCGGCAAGCGCGTGTACCAATGGAACGACGGACTGGGAGCACTGCAGCCACGACTGTCAAGCTCGGTGTTTGAGTACGCGTCGACGTCCAGCTACCAGAACTTTGGAAGCGGCGGCTACGCTGTGGATTTGTGCGACGTGGATGTGGAAGACCTGCAGGAAGACGAGTGGATCTCTGTCGCGACGCGAGCCTTTTCGATCGAGTTCATGCTGATCAACCCTGTGACTCGCGTCTTCACGATTGGCTGGCACGTTTTCACAAACAGCCCGTCCGGCCACATGAAGCACTACCCGCACAGTGCGAACCTTCGCGTTGTCGGATTGGAAGACAGCGAGTTGTTCAGCGAAGGCGACGTTGCGGACACGGTGGCGAGCGCGCAGCCGAAGAAAAAAGGTCTGCGCCGCACGCTCGAGCAGATCCAGTACGGTGCGCAGACTGTCTGGTCGCTTGTGAAGTCGTTCGACTCGCGTGTCGCCTTGTGGATAGCTCTTCTTGTCTTTTTCCTCACGTACTGCATCGGCGAGGCGAGCGAGATGAGCACCATGGGCGTGAGAACGTACTTAAGATCGGACATGTGGAACGTCTTCGAGCTCACGCATCTCTTCGTGTTGGCGTCGCTGCTCATGTATGCTGCGCGGTATCACATGGCATCGATCGCGTTCACGGCTCACCTGGGTGGCATCATGAAGGGCAAGAGCGTTGACGAAATCGACCACAGCGACGTCCAGGAGCTACTGCGTTCGTTCCAGCAGCTCTCGGACCTCGCCTCTATCGGCTCGGCAATCAGTTTGCTGAAAGTGTTCAAGTTCTTGCGCATGAACTCGACGTTGAACTTGCTGTGGCGTGTGCTCGGCATGGCGACGCGGGACCTCATGGGTTTCTTGGTCATCTTCAACCTGATCTTCCTCGGGTACTCAGCCATGGGCACGTACGCGTTCGGCTTCGCCTTGGAAGAGTTCTCGACGATCGGCAAGTCGTACGCGACGTGCTTCCACATGCTGGCGGGAGAGATGGATTACCCACGCTTGCGACAGGCAAACCCGAGACTCGCGCCAGTCTTTATCGTGACGTTCATCGTGCTCGTCTTCCAGATCCTGGTCAACATGTTTGTCGCAATTCTGTCCGAGTACTACGAATCCGCCAAGAATGACGAAGGATCAGGTGAAGACGTCGAGTACGATGTGCTCGCTCGTGTTCGCACGTACCTTCGGTCCTGCAGCCCGACCGTCGTCGTTGGGAAAAATGAAGTCCTTCGCATGCTTCCCAAGCAGCAGATCCGCTTGATCTCCACGAACTTGGTCGACCAAGAAGAGACTCGCCAGCGTGCCAAGAAGCTATTCCGTGGTGCTGTGTGGCGAGTAGTGGCGCTTCTACGCTTCGGAATGAAGTTTGATCGACGCATCCAGTACGGCGAACGTAAGCCTGGAGGAATCCAAGGCACACCAGCGAAGGAGAAGGACGCGATGGCTACTCACATTCGACTGTCGGAGAATTTCGACCACAAGACGATCAAAGAAATGATCCCGACGGGTATCACGATCCGTTTGCAAGGCGATTCGCTGCTGGGCGATGGACTCGCGCTCAAGGTCATTCACCACAACAAGCTCTCAGTCGAGTGTGTCGTTCTGGGGCAGATCGACAGTGCTGGCAATATCACGACGACTCTCGAGTCTTCTGCGAGTGACAGTGAAGCCGAGCAAATGCCGTTCCCAATGACGGCGCCTCGGGAGCGTGTCTTGGAGTTGCTGGGAGGCGAGAAACTACGCATTCCGTGGCAGTTTTTCGCGTGGCATTTGCTCAAGACCTTTATCAAGGAGCTGCAAGAGAGTCTGATGCGTGCCACGAAGCTGTGGAACTACACGAAGGCCCACCTCGTCGCCGACTACCACTTGCTGTTGCTGTTCGAGAGTATGCGAGAGGAAGGGCGATCCAGTCTCCGCTACGATGAAGTGTACCGCATGCTGGATCTGTACTTGCGCAAGGACCGAAAGAAGAGCACGTGCACGCAAGAAGAAGTTCGCCAGGAGGCGTTGCAGGTCATGTTCCGATTCCGGAAATGTCTGATCGACATGCCGTCACGAGAGAAAGAAGGCCACAACTACCGACCCAAGCCCGTGGAAACGAGCACGATCGACCTTGGTCAGCTCGAGCACCTCGCCGACATGTTGGCCCAGAACTGCCACGATATGTGGTCGATGGAGCGACTAAAGCAAGGCTGGCACTACGGACCAGAGCGAGATGATGCCAAGAAGTTCCACCCGAACCTCGTCCCGTACCACTTGCTCTCGTGGGACGAGCAGCAGTTTGACTATCGCTCGTCGATGGAAACACTCAAGACGATCATCTTCATGAACTACACGATCGTACGAGCTACGAGCACGACCAGCTTCGCGGAGTCGTTCAGTCGCTCGTCGTCCAACCTCTCAGACGACAATGGGCTCGTGGAAGAACCCACTACCACTCAAAGTGACGACACGTCAGCTGGCGAGAATGGAGCGGGTGATGCCACGAAGAAGGCGACCCCGAAGAAGCTTGTGCCGCAGTTGATGCGTGAGGCCATGAGCTTCCGTCGCAACAGCCTCATGGAAGACTCGCCCTACTCGACGATGTACGGCGAGAAGCGAGACCTGGTGTACCGCCCTCTGCCGATCGATACGACCAAGGTCGAGCTGCCTCCTCGTCTCCTTCGCCTTGTGGATCTGCTGGCTGAAAACGCCCACGAGGTCTGGGCCAAGGGCCGCATGGACGAAGGCTGGACCTACGGCCCGCAGCGCAACGACCAGAACAAGAAGCACCCGTGCCTGGTGCCGTACATTTTCCTCACCGAGGACGAGAAGGAGTACGACCTGAACATCGCCAAGGAGACGCTCAAGATGCTGCTGGCCATGAAGTTCCAGCTCATCGACAAGAACTCGAGCTCGCGATTCTAGAGTTAGGAATGATCCAGTGAGAAAGGCTGCCACGTTAGACTTGGGATCGTCTGCGGATCTCAGCTTCTAAACATGTTTAGGTTTCGATTTTTTAGAGAAGCTTTTACGATCCCACACTACGTCTATTTATTGCAACTATTTTCACCCAATCATCACGCAGAAGGAATTTGTTCTCTGCTTGCATTGGTCACATCCCTCGTTCGGTCTGACTCTCAGCTTTGCAGAACGACAAACAGAAGAAAATTCTCCAGCCAGTTCGTGGTGTTTATTCGATTTTGCCGTTTCAGTTACACACGCCATCCATAGTGGACGCAAGAGTGTACGGTCCGTCCGCTTGTACACTCGCCAATTTCCGAGCCTGGTCCCACACCCAGCGTCGTAAAACATCGCCGCCGCCTCTTCGCCCAGTCAGTTGGAACTTCAACCTAACCGCCACCTGTTTTATTTCCTTCTCTCTCTTCGCTCCTGCTGTCTCAAATCCAGTTTGTGTGGGTGTTTGGTGCGAGAGTTCAGCGCAGCTGTTTCCCACCCGTCGCCTCTGCAGTCGCATTCCGCAATTCGACTGCTTGTGGTGTTTGCTGCACTGGCGACTGGGTTTTTCGTTCTGGACGACGACACTCTCGTTTTGCGCCAAGACAAGAGAAAGAACTGATCCGATCAGCGGATACAACTCCCCATCTGGGCCGTCGGACGAGCGCGTGCTCGGTGCAGCGGCAAACTCCAAGAGCAAAATTCGGTTCTGACCAGAGCAGGTGTCGCAAACGGAGAACAAATTCCTCCGCCGTAGAACACATTTCCAATCGGACAGCTACGCCCACCAAGAAGAAGAGAGCGACGAAGCCTCTGTGGCTGCCTGCCTGTCGCCTGCGTCTGTGAGTGTCCTACCGGCTAGGGGACTCGCGGCGCCTGGCTGTAGATCGAGGCGCGTGGACGAGTGAGCCGTGCGGGGCGACGCGCGACTCCCAACCCGACAGCAGCAGCACCGCCGCAGATACCTACAAGTGAGACCCTCCCTCCTCCGTCATGGGCCTCGCGAACTGGTGGCTCTCGCGCTCCGCGGAGAGCTCCGCGGCGTCCGACAAGGCCAAGCTGTCCTCGTCCTCGGCCTCTTCCGCCTCCCCGTCGTCGTCTACGTCCTCTGTGTTCAAGTGGCCGCTCAAGCGCGCCAAGAGCGAGCCGCGCAAGACCCAGCAGCAGCACCACGCGCACCTGCGTCTCCGCGCCGTCGCGAATGCCGTCGCGGCCTTCAAGCCAAGCCCCGCGTCCCCACGCAACCAGCCGCAGGCAAACCCGTTGTTTCCCGACCCCGCGACTACCGAGTCGAGTGAGTCCATGTTGTCGTGCCGTTTGATGAACCTGCGCGGGCTCAGCGCCGGCGTGAGCCAGGCCAAGGACCTGCTGCAGCAGTGCGCGTCCGTCGTGAGCCTGTACCCGTCGCTCGTGCAGCTCACGGTGCCGTGCGTGTCCACCAAGGACGAGGAGCTCGTCAAGCCTACCAACAGTACCATTGTCGTGGAGCAGCAGCAGCCTGTGGCTGAGCCAGAGCCGGCCACGCCAGCGTTCTGGGTCGCCAGCGAGCCCCTTCTCCGTTTTGAAAACCATATCCAGAGCCTCGTGGCCAAGCAGACACTCGAGACACGGCTCACTAGTGACGGCTGCGGTGGTGTGTACTTTCTCCAGGATGCCAGCGCGCCGGACGCGACCCCGTTCGCCGTCTTCAAGCCTCGTGACGAAGAGTACATGGCCCCGAAGAACCCGCGTGGCTACGTCAAGGAGAACGCCATCGTGGGCGAGACGGAGCACCCCGTGAACAAGGGCTTCCGTGTCGGCAACGGCGCCCTGCGTGAACGCGCGGCGTTCCTGTTGGACGAAGCCTACGGCAACTTCAGCGGTGTGCCCGTCACGAGTCTGCTGTCGTTGCCTCTCGCCAACGGAGAGGTCAAGGAAGGATCCGTGCAGGCCTTTGTTGAGTCGGAAAGCTCGGCGGAGGACATGGGCCCGCTCAAGTTCTCGGTGCCGGAGGTGCACAAGGTCGGCATCCTGGACGTGCGGCTCTTCAACACGGACCGCCACGCTGGCAACATCTTGCTCCACAAGCAGACGCCTGGCAGCGCGACGTTCGAGATGACGCCCATCGACCACGGCTTCTGCCTGCCGTCGTACAAGCACCTGGACAACGCCAACTTTGACTGGCTGCACTGGCCACAGGCCCAGTTCCCGTTCACGTGTGAGGAGATCGACCACATCGCGTCGCTGGATGCGGCTCGCGACGCCTCTGTCCTGCGTTCGCTGAACATTGAGGAAGAGTGCATCACGACGATGCGCATCTGCACGTCGCTGCTGAAGGCTGGAGCGGAGGAGGGCTTCTCGCTGTTCGAGATCGGGAGCCACTTGCAGCGCGAAGGCGACTTCTCGCAGCCGTCGACGTTGGAGAAGCTGGTGGCGGAGGCGGTGGAGAAGGTCGCTGTGGATGAGTCGGATGACGCATTCGCTGACGCGTTGGTGGAGGAAGTAGAGCGAGCCGTGGTCGCGATGTTTGCCGACCAGCAGCCGAAGAAGAAGGTGCGCAGCATTAGCTGCTTCAGCTAGAGCGCGAGCTCCCGTGTGTCGATAGTACGAGGGAAGACCGCAGGTGACGCCGTCGAGTTGTGTGTGTATGTCCAAGTACCGTGCGTGTCGGAAGACCGGAGAGTCCAAGACACGAACGCAAAGCGCTGGTTCCCGAAGGAATGGGGAAGGCGTTGATAGATTAGAAAAAAGGAATCCCAAGGACCGAAGAAATCCTGAAAAGCGAGACAAAAAGAAGGGCACGAAGCGAGTGCCACGTTCGAAAACCCCCCAAGCCAAACGCAGCAGTAGAAAAGAAAGACGAGTACAGTACAAGCAAGAGCAGCAGCAGCGGAGAGTCATAGGTGTATGTCTAGCGTGTCGTAGGACCAGATCAAGGGAAAAAAATCAAAAGATGACATTTCTCAATCCTGCATTTTCCCCTTTCACAAACCATCCCAACTGG
>JAADXN010000464.1:0-22927 GCA_023337875.1 Pythium apleroticum | reverse complement strand
TACACAGTGTGAGGTATTAGCCGGCCGGATATCAGAGTATCCCGGTTATACAACGGACTTGGTGCGGGCGCGACCCCTTCGCCGGTAACGCACAAGTCCTAGACGTAGATATCTGCATTCGCTTGAAACCACTATATCACACCTGCCTCAGCGCTAATGCGACTTGGAGAGCGCCTTGGAGACGACGCAGGCGACGATTCTGGGCGGCGTGATGCCGAGAATACTGGCGATCGCATCATTGTACGAGTTCAATAGCTGGGGGTGGCGACACTTCGTTCTGTTGGGTTTGGTTGTTGTTTCTGTGTCGCTGTTGAAAAGCTTCACTCAGATGGCCACGTGGCGGTCTATCGTGATCTACTGTCAAAAAAGAACACGGTTTTTGGCGTGTTCTTCGTGAGCCAGCCATGTGTTCTGTACTCCATATGTTCTGTATTGGCCGGTTCCTCAGCGGATGTGATGAGTTATATCCAGTGCTTGCCAAGTGTGCCGCCTCTCTCATCTACCATGCCAAGTACTTGAGACACCAGTTCCCAGCCACGCATTCCCTGATGTCGAGCTATCTCTTCCTCAACAACCAAATTATCGAGCATTTACGGCCCGACTTCCTAGACGTCCAGCATCCCAGCCACCGGGATCCCACCGTTTGTCGAGATCTACCAAGGCCAAGGCCGGATTGGACGTCACGAAACAAATGCCTCCAATTCTGCTTGATGGGATGGCGCAACTCCTCGACGCACGTGGCATCAACGCTCGTGCGATTAACCGCGACGAGATGGCTGCGACGATGCGCGAGATCTTGACAGAAGCTGGCGTTCTGCAAACGACATCTCCCGAGTCGCTGTCAGCGACACCACAACGAAGAGTCTGGGTGTGGAAAGGTATGTTCAGGCTGCTTCCGGAGGAGTATGAGTTTCCGACCATCGAGACGTTTGGAGCGTGGATGCTGTGGTTCTTTGGTGACAGGGGGAAGGAGCTGCCACCGCTCCAACGCATCAGCCCAAACGATCTAAGCACAAAGCTCAAGCAAAACACGTACTCTGAATGGAAGTGCATGATGAAAGCCATCACAGATGTGGTGGAGGAGGCTACTGGGCAGCCGCTACCGTCAGAGATGACGGAAGAGAAGACGACAGAGCTGTTTGTTCGTGGTGCTTCTCTACTCCCAAGCACGGAGCCTGCTCACCAGCGTCGTTGGGACGAGATCAAGGTCACGACAGCACTGCGGCTCTTCAAGCGGCCAACCCGAACTACCGCAAGTTGCCGTTCAAGAGCAGGAAGAAAAGAAAAGTAGCAAGCTAGTCTATTGATGAAGTCGTCCATGTTGCAGTCAAACTTGTGCCCGTCACGCAGTCGTGTTTCAGCCAATCAGATGCCATCATTTTGCGTAAGACCGTCGCCTTACGAAAGCTCCACAAACTTCAGAGACGAGTTTTCAATAATTTATGCTATACGTCTTTTTCCGTCGTTATCTGAACTTATGCGTCTACATCCGTAATTTCGGGCATCTGGCCTCAACTGGCTTGACTCAGGCACCTTGGCTTGGGTGAGATTTTCTTCGGCAAATCAAGCCAAACCCCCGACACGCAACATGAGGTCTCTGTCGACGGCGTCGTCCTCGTCGTCTCTCGCGTCGCGCGGCTCGCTGGCCGGAAACGGCGGCGTCCTGCGGAACGATTCCATCCTCTACTTCACGGTGCTGGGCGCGCGCGGGCTCAAGACCACGCAGAAGATCGGCGTGCAGGACCCGTACTGCACGGTGAGTCTCGTCTCGCATGGCAAGGAGCCGAACGTGCCGCAGTTCAAGACCTCCACGCACGACAATGGAGGTGCGTAGGGAATGCTCACGGTCTTGGACCATGGCTTGCGCTCATCGATGAGGGTGTTTGAGTACACAGGGACGGAGCCTGTGTGGAATGAGAAGGGTATGGTGCTCGTCTCAGATGTTGGCTCGGACGTGCTCAAGATCCGCATTCTGAACGAGAACTGGGTCGGCAGGTGAGCTTGAAGCGGACTGGAGCGATTGCCTTTGCGCAACAATGGACTGACGCTCGTGTTGTAGTAACATCATTGGCGAATGCGCCGTCGCGATGCGTGACTTGTCACGTGGCCGCTCGATGGAGAAGGAGTTTGCACTGACGCCAAAGGGCTTCGTGCGCGTGCTCATGTACTTGGCACTCGCGCATGGTAAGCTAGGTTATCTTGAGGACCTGAATGGCGATTACCACTGTTTTCTGATGGATTTGGGTGCAATGCAGAGAACCCGACGACCCACGCGCGTGCGGAGTTCGGCCAGTACCCGCAGCACTTCCTGCCCGGCCGATCCAAGCTGTTGCTCTCGATTGTGACTGGCGAGAAGCTGCGCGACATCCAGGCGTTCGGCACGCAAGATCCTTACTGCCAGGTCTACATCAGTCGCAGCCGGATGCCATCAGCCGAGGAGATGGTCTACAAAACGAGAACCCACGACAACGGAGGCGAGTAGCCACGCTGGACTCAGCGTGTCGATTGAGGAAGCCACATTCTAATTTGGTGTCTGGCGATTCGTAGGCAAGAACCCCAAGTGGCTGGAGGCGATGACGGTCGGCGTTCGCTGCATAGAGCATGATTTTCTGATCATCCGCGTCATGAACGACAACCACTTGAAAGAGTACGTCCTCAGCCTCTCAAAAATCCAAAACGACGACTCACTAAGGGTGGTTTCTGCAGTGAACTGATCGGCGAAGTCTGCTTCAAGCTCGAGCTGCTCGTGGGCCGCTGCTTTGAAGACAAGATGCTGCCCATCGAGTTCGAAGACACGATAGTTGGCCAGATCCGCGTGCAACTGGCGCTGTTCAACGACGAAGTCGTGGATGAAAACGGCGGCCACGACTCGATGCACCAGGACAGCGACCTCGATGGCTGCACGTGCGCCATCAAGACCGTCAAGCGTGCGACCAAGGTCGGGGACGTGATCCTCAGCGGCGTGGCGCCTGACGGCGTCCACTACCTCGAGGCTGGCTCAGTGGTCTCCACGGGCTGCGCGCTCGCCGGAGACTACGTGCTGGACAAGGACTTCTGGGACGGCGATGAGTTCTAGACGACTGCGCGTCACCAGTTCGTGTGTGCGTCTCCTCCATTCTGTAGGAATGGTGGTGGTGGTGATGATGGGCGTCGTTCCGGCGCTTGATCCCCCGGAGGATACAGGTCACCACCACAGCGGATGCTGGTCACCGATTGCGGATACTTCTGTGAATTTTACATCTTGATGTGTCTACGGAAGTAAATACTGAATGTGCCTCGAGTGTTTTTGCAAAATATGTCCCACCACTCTCGGAAAAACAGAAACGGAACGAGGGAGAGACCAGGCGGCCGAAGGACTCGATCGAAGACGGCGAGGAGCTCAGCTTCAAGAGACGCACGACGCCAACGAAATCGCCGACGTCTGCGTGTGGCTGCCTCCGTGACGACCCTGGCCACGAGCGCACGATAGTATGGAAGTCAGTGGACCGATGGCTCCGACGATGGACGTGGACACGGGCGGTGGCGTGGCGCCGCCGCTCGGCGAGTTCCAGCGGCGCAAGAGCTCCATGAAGAAGCGCGCGGGCGTGGACGACGACTCGTGGACGTCCGTGGATCGACAGGAGCTGGACCACGCGGTGCGTGCAGTCGCAGATCAGTCAGTGGTGTAATGGGCGGCCTGGTGGCTCATACTGTGTGTCTGGGTGTGTGGTGATAGACGCACTTTGTGTCGGAGAGCATGTACTTGGTGATGGAGAACCCGGTCTCCTCGCTGTACGTGGGCGAGACCGTACAGTTCAAGGCCCACGCGCTGTGTGACAAGTCGGCGATGGGACTCGCTGGCGTGACGCTGTCGGCGTCGGTCGCAGTGCCTCGCCCCGACACGATGCACGGCACGTTGTTCATGACGAACTTCAGGCTGCTGTTTCTCTCGTTCCACGGGCCGGATGAAGGGCCACCCGGCTCCAGAAGGCGTGAGGATCGCGCGTCGCGAGGGGTCCAAGAAGTCGTGGAAGTCCACCTGAACAATATCGCAGAGCTGTACGAGTGCCGCGTGCCCGTGAAGAACGGCTCGGGGACGACCATGAGCCAGCTCGAGATCTCGTGCAAGAACTTTGAGATTGTCAAGTTCAATTTCCCTTACGAGCTCACGTCCGGGTACGTCAAATTGCCCATCGTATCCGTCTCGCTGCACCTGACAGCTCTTTGTCTAGGGATTTGTATGTGCGGATCAACAAAGCGCTCTCTTCCAAGCAGCTCCACGTGGCCTATGCGTGTGCCGATGTGACGAAGCTGCCAGACACTGCGGGATGGCAAGTGTTTGATGCCAATGCTGAGTTTGCCCGCCTCGGGTTCAAATCACCACGCTCGTCGCATCAAGTGAGCGGGTACCGCGTGACCCACATCAACAGCAACTACAAGATGTGTCCGACGTACCCAGCCGCGTTTGTCGTGCCGGCGGCCATCTCCGATGGTGAGCTCCGTAAGATGAGCCACTTCCGAGCGAGAGGGCGCGTCCCGGCAGTGTGCTTCCGCTACAAGAACGACGCGGTCATCGCACGGTGCGCGCAGCCCCTGGTCGGCTTGCGGAGAAAGCGCTGTGCTGCCGACGAGGCGTACATGATAGCGCTGCAGAGAGAATCCAAAGGTCGTCTCTTGTTTGTGGACTGCCGGAGTCAGGTGCGTTCACGGCGTGTAGGGTTTCGTTTGGTGCGCTCCTTCGCTGACACAGTCACGGTGTGCAGACAAGTGCATACGGGAATGTTGCCCTCGGGGGAGGCTTCGAAGTGTAGGTGTCTGCTGTCCCTAGGACCGTCGCCTGTTTGATATCCCTGGCTTACTTTCTTGAGTTCTGTAGGTTGGATTATTACAAGGACTCGGCCATCATGTTCATGGGCATCGAGAACATTCATTCGATGCGGGACTCGATCCGGAAGCTCTTCGACCTCATCAAGTACGAAGTGCGAGGCAACGAGCGCCACAATTGGTTGTCGTCACTCGAGAGCACGCGGTGGCTGGAGCACGTGCGATCAGTTTTAGTGGCGTGCTCGACGTGTGTCAACAAGATCGTGGATGAAGCGACGAGTTTGGTCGTCCACTGCTCGGATGGATGGGACCGCACCGCACAGATCGTGGCGCTGACGAAGCTCTGTATCGACCCATTCTACCGAACGATAAAAGGATTCCAGATCCTCGTGGAGCAAGAGTGGTGCGCGTTTGGCCACCAGTTCCGCGCTCGGTCAGGCCACACGAGCGATCGGTCCAACTACTGGGAAGACGACAGCACGTCGCCTGTCTTTCTCCAGTTTGTGGATGCGGTGTGGCAACTGATGCAGCAGTTTCCGTGCTCGTTTGAAATGAACGAGAAGTACCTCATTGCGCTGATTGACGAAGTGTACGCTAAGCGCAGTGGCACGTTCTTGCACGATTGCGAAGAATCTCGAGTGGTAAGTGATGGAACTAATGCCCAACGCGTGGATTACAGTCGTTGATCTCATGATATTTCAATTCTCAGGGATCGAAGACGACCTCAAGATGTATCAGCGCTTGGACGCTGCTAGCGAACGACGAACAGCAGACCGGCGAGTACTTGAATCCATTCTACATCGTCCCACTCAAAGGATCCAGCTCCGCCGATCGGTCCCCGCCAGTCTTGCAGTTCAAGTGGCACACGAGCTCAATCGCGGTCTGGAGCTCGTTCTATCTCCGGTCGCTCGAGTCGAACGAATCCCGGGTATTGCAGGTTCCTTTGGCGTTCCCATGATGGCCGTGTGTCTGCCGCGATGCTCTTTTATGCGGAGAGCTGACTTGGATTGTTGGCTTTTATCCGTAGGACGCGTGGGCTAAGGAACTGCAAGTGACGCAACGTGAACTGCAAGAACAGCTATCGAACGCGCACCAGAAGCTGCAGAATCAGTTGGAAGCCAACACGGAGCTGAACCAAGAGCTCGAGTCGTTGCGAAAAGAGAGCGCGCGGCTGCGGTCTGCGTTGGAAGGCCAAGTGTTCAGCGACGCGACGCGTGGGCTGTTTGTCCACGAGGAAGATGACGACGACGGCGTGCTGCTCAGCATGACGTCTGTGCGCCGAAGCGAGCCGCTGGCGATCGCGGCCTCGCGGCCTCGCACGTCCTCCTCCTCTCGCAGCTCGCTCTCGGCGTTCATCGACGCGTCCATCAGTCCGAGTTTCGAGATCCTGGAAGAGTACATCGCCCACTAGACACTAGAGGACTCCTCCCCTCGTCAGGCGTTGCTGCTATTCGAGAGAGCTTCGCATTTTGCCACAATACAATGTACTGAATCAGCGGAATTGGATGAGTCTTTTGTGAAAATCTGGGCAACGTCTCATCTGGCGAGACGAAGAAGCTTTTGGCGCAAGGGCTCAAGGCGCCGTCGCTATGGCCTCGCCCTCTTCCTACGAGGCTCTGCCGCCGCTGCTCGCACACGTACTCCGCTACGCCCCTGGCGACCGCGTGCACACGCCGTTCGGACCGGGCGTCGTGATCTCGTCGAGGTAGGGGCTCGCAACGCCGTGGAATCCCTGCGGAAATGGAACGAACTGACTGTGTTGCGTACTGCGCAGCGACCGCAAGACACACGTGCAGGTGCAATTGGCGTTCAACGCGACGCTGTATGCGCGGGTGCGTTTCCCGCTACTTGCGTTTGCTGTTACGACAAGGAGCTACGATCTAATCAGTGTTTTTTTGTGCCCTGGCGATGGAGCAGCGCGAGTGCCTCGTGCCGGAATTGCGCATGCTCGAGTGCGGTGAGATCCCCAGAGGCACGCACGTGCTGTGCGTACCGTCGCTGTTGTCTACGGATGATAACCAAGCGTCTGAAGAGCGTGGCCACGAACTTGAGGGCGGCGAGATTCAGTCCTACAGGTATGGCCACACGTCCAGTATCTGTCGTTCTCACGATCGAGTTTCTGACTGTATGAACCATCGTGCTTGTGTACGCTTGCAGCCTGCGGGAGCAGCAGTATCTGGTCAAACTGAACCGAACTGGGGAATCCGAGGTGCAATCCTTCTCGGTACGAACGACTGGGAACATAACTGTCGGTATTTTATGGATTGTGGCTAAAATCGTCGTCTACTGCGCAGAAACACCAGCTGCGCTTCGGCCCCGGCACGCGAGTGCGTACCAAGCTCGGTCTGGGCTCTACTACCGCCTACAGGTCAGTGTTACGGTTCGTTCCGTGGCACTAGCATCCTTCAAAACGTGTTTCTAACCGGAGGTTCGCTTCTTAGGTTCGAGTCCGACTCGTACGTCGTCCAGCTAGACTTCGGAGGACTCGGCTACTTCACTGTACGTTCTAGAACGCAATCCATGAGCCTGCTAGTGCGTTGGTTTCTTACCACTGTTCCTGATGATGCAGCGCGATGAGGTCTCTGTGGTAGATCTTCAGCTTCTGTCTCGCGTGCCTAAACCAATGAGTGCTGATGCCATCTTCGACGAATTTCAAGGACGCATCACGCGTGAAGATGCTGCCCAGCTACACGCCAAGGCCCAGCAAACCTACACGATGATCCAGAGTCTGTGTGAAGAGCACGCCGACGCCATCTCGTTCCTGTCGACGAACGCTGCGTACAGTGAGCAGTACTCGCAGCTCCTGTCTTCCATTCTGGATCCGACTTTGGCCGATGCGACGCTTCGACTCAAATCCGCCGGTGAAAACGAGATCCAAAAGCTCAAGCTGCTTGCCAACTCGGCAAAGAGCACGTTTGAATCCGAGCTTCTCGATGGCCGAGACGTGGCGACGTTTTTCGCGCAGGCGACGACCGTATTGAGCAAACTCAAGGACAGCTCCGAGGTGCGCGAGCTGCAGGCCAACCTGCGGTTCAAGGCGTCGACCGAGTTGGAAAATGCCAAGCAGCAGATCCAGCAGCAAGACTTCCAGCAGCAGCGACTCGTGCTTTCGCAGGTGATTGAGACGCTCGAGACCAAGATGGACGCCCAAAAGTCACGGTTCGACATCGTGAAGAATGCGTTGGATCGTGAGAACATTCTGCAGGCACTTCAGGAGCACGAAGCCGACCTCGCCAAAGCCCAAGAGACGCTTCTGCACTTGGAGAAGCTTGCGAGCAACAAGCTGGGTGTTGACTCGCTCACGGCGCTGGAGCCCATGCAGCTCATCTCAAAGGCCGAAGAGCTGCTGCCTCAACTGACTGCCCACGCCGAGTTGCTGAAGGAGTCGGGGGAGAAGTATTTGGCGCACTTCCAGCAGACCAGCCAAGGCCAGGCGCTGTTCAAGCAGGCCAAGCAGCTCGTGCAGTCGGTGGAAAACCCAGACGCGTTCTGCGAGAACGTGCAAAAGGCGATCTCAGAAGTGCAGCTCGATAAACTCGCTGCCTGGGGCAGTACGCTCACGACCAACCGCCAGAAGCGCCAAGAATTCGTGGACCAAGTCAAGGACCACTGCCTTGACTTCTTCATGTCGGTGCTACCGACGATCAAAGTCGATACGATCGCCGGGCTTGAAGAGGGTATTGAGTACTCTCTGTCGAAGCTTGATCTCTCCAACTTCCGTGTCCGCAAGGAGCGAGTCAAGGTCCGCATGGGCACGGTCGCCGATGAAGAGCTGTTCACAGTGCGGGCCACGCACCTCACGGCGTTGCTGAAGGGATTCCAATGGACGTTTGCTCAAAAGTACTTCCCGTACGCTCACGGCGGTGGCCTCGCCGATGCAGAGCTGAGTGGCGGCGTCATCTCGCTGGGGTTCAAGGCGGAGAAGCGGATTGTGAACCACGAAACGGGCGAGTTTAAGCCAACGCTCGTGCTGAACTCGATGGAAATAGAGATTCGCCAAGAGCTCAAGATCACCGTGCAGGGCAGCTGGTTCAGCGCCGTGTACAACATGCTCACGTCGGCGTTTGCTGCTTTGATTCGCGACTATCTTGCGAAGACCATGGAAAGCAAATTGCTCAAGCACATGATCAAGCTGCTCACGACGCTGAACGACCAAATGGAGAAGTACTGGCCTCTGGTGTTCCAGCTACTGGATATCCGAGTTGAGGACCTCCCTTCTGCCAGCGCCTGGCGTGGCGCCAAGGAAGTCGACATCCAGCCTCACGAAGTCGAGTGTGCGTTCACGGAGCGGAACACCGTGCCGTTCCAGTTCGCCAAGGGCGTCCTGAACCGATACGTGGTCGTGAGTCGTGTTCTGGATATGGACGGCATCCCCACTGGCAACAACAACAGCTTCTCGGATCTCGCACGCGTCCCTGTAGGAGCTGCCGTACTCGCGATCAATGGACTCGCGTGCAACAAGTTGACACTCGAGGAGTTCAAGGCGTTGCTGGAGACGTTGCCTCTGCCGTACACGCTGCGGTTCTCGTTGATCCCAGAAGATACGGCGAAGAACCGCCAGCAGCGCATCATTGCACGCCCCGAGATGGTCAGCGTAGTCTTCAAGCAGAGCGGGCCGTTCGGGCTTCGTCTTCGCAACCGTCCGCTAGCCCCACACGGAGCGATCGTATTGGGCTTTGCGGAGCCTGGAGCTGACGGCAAGAAGAGCGCGGCGGAGCTGAGTGGCAAGATCCAGCCAGGCCAGATTCTGACGAGGATCAACGATATCGATCTCCGATTTAAGCAGCTCCCAGAGATCCTCACGGCTTTGAAGGAGACGACGAAGCGTCCAGCGACGCTACACTTTGCCTCAAGTCCAGATGGGATCGTCAAACTGCGTGAGTGGCCGCCGATGATCGAGTGGGAGCCGTCCGACGAAGAGGCAGCCGACGGTCGCAACTACGTGGTCGTGTCGGCCTTTGCGCGCGTGCCTTCGTTCGCACAGAAGAGTCGCGTGGTGGAGCGAGGTGATATACTGTGGAAAGTGAACGACTCGGTGATGATCGCACCAGCGCAGCGCAACTTCAAAGAGATCATGGAAACGCTCAACAAAATCGCAGAGGAGAAGCTGCCGATGCGCGCCATTTTCGTCACCAAGGACGAGTACACCGCCAAGATCAAGGCCCGCTCAATCGCACAAGCTACAGCACCCAAGACTCAGCCAAAGCCTGTCGTGAAAGTGGAAGACACACCTGTGAACGGACCCGCTGAGTCTCAGCAAAACGACTCGACGAGTGGCCTGGGAGGCTCGACGACTCGACCAGAGACGGAGGAAACAAAGCCGACAGAGTCAAAAGACACGAGTGCGAGCGACGCTCTGGTCTTCGATGTCCAGAAGGAGATCGTGTTCCCAAAGCCACCGCTTGGAATTCTCTTTGGCAACTGGAAGGACGAAGCTGCTTTCATCCGCGTCTTCATCTCCAGCGCTGGGCCGGCAGAGCGGTCGGGAATCATCACCCAAGGCCAGGCAGTGCTCCAAATCGGCGGTGTCAACGTGCCATTTGACGCCACGCCAACGTCAATTGACCAGATGATCCAGGACGTTGCGTTGGCCAACAAACCGCCGCCGTACGCGATCACACTGCGCGACTTGGACATGGAGCGCGAGATCATGAAGCAAGCGTAGGGAGATTCCTGCGTGATGATCAAATTTCTCGATTGAATTCTAAAATATCTCGTTGAGATCAATGTTTGCCTTCGAGAGCGCTTCTTCCAGCAGCGCACTGACGTCTTTCTCGAACGAATCTTGGGACTGCTCGGCGATACGTGCGAGGCCGGGGGACGACTGGCGAGAGCCAATGGCAGGGAATGGTGAAACTGTGGCTGCCGTACCTGGTGGTGGGGTCGTTGCACCTAGCAACTTTCCCTTGGCCTCATTGGCCCACACAGACAGCCTCGATAGCGTCATGAAGGACACGTTATCTTGCGCAGGAGAGCCGTTGTCACTTCCGTCTTTGGCGTCATCGGCGCTAGTGTCTTCGTCGTCCTGGCCCTCATCCACGAGGCTATCGGACACGGCACTCATGGCGGCCGCGAGTGAAACGTACGATTCCTCTCGATCCAAATGGGCTATTCCTCCAGCCAGCGTCTTGTACTGTGGCGCCGGTGCCAGGGCTGGTCGGTTCGTTGGCTTGCGTTGTTGGGAGCTCATACTCGCTTTCTTGGTAGGTTCGTTGCCGTAGAAATCTTTCAGGATCGATCCTCGTTGGTGGGCGAGCATCACTTGGACAAATTCGTTCTTGTCGATCACGTTGTCGTCGCCAGCGGCCTTGTTATACATCGTCAGGGCGTCGCGTCGGTCCATTCCTGGTTCGAGGACTTGCACGACCTCACAGAACTCGCTAAAGTCGAGGCTACCGTCTCCATTTGCGTCCACGAGCGCAAACATGGCGTGGATGTCGACGATCTGTTTCTCGTACAGCATGAACCAGTAACTCATGATCTTCTCGAGCGCCACGTCGACGTCCATGCCTCCGTTCGTACTCGTCGCAGGACTGGAACACAGCAGTCGGATCTCGTCTTTGAGTCGGTCAAGTGTTCCGCCCGGTTCGTTGCGCGTGTACGAAAAAATCATGTCGATCGTGGAGCAGATCACGTCACATTTGAGAACCACGAGGTTGGGGCTCATGAAGATACCATCGCCGAAAAAGCTCTTGAGGTTCTGAGCCACGTACACAGACTGCTTGCGGCCACGCTTGTACATGCCAGCTACAGAAGCAGTTAGCGACCACGGAGAATCGAGTCATCCCGTGTCCACGTACCGTTAAAGATGACGACGACTGCGAACAGAAAGAAGTCGATACCTTGAACCGAGCACGCGTGAGACTCGGGCTCAAGCGAGCCCGTCAGAAGACCAAATGTGCGTACACGGGAACTATCCGAAGCATACTTGCGGATGGAGGCGTCTAGAAACACGACCTGGCTCACTGCGAGGTCCTTGAGCCCGTAGTGGAGCGTGTACATGTCCATGATGAACTGGGCGAGATTCGATCGCGGCTTGCCTACAGTGTCGTCTTGGATGTCTTGGGACATCTTCGCTTGGTAGTATCCGACGATGATCGAATGGAGCTCATTGAGCGTGAGGGGTTTCCGTTTGGAGAGGATTTTCCGGATTTTGGATGCGGGGATCTTGGCAGCCTCGATGATACTGGCGATGCCAAACCCGTGCTTGTTCAGCCGACGGTTCTTGACGATCAGATCATCGTCTTCTTCCCCTCCAGCACCTCGTCTCCGTCGGTTTTTCCCCCCACCACTTCCTCCGGATCCTCCACTGCCCCCGCCGGACTCGTCGTCGTCGTCGTCATCGTCACCGTCTCTGGATCCGTCGGATCGGTGGCCTCGCTTGACTCGATCTGTCTGTACTTCCTTTTCTTCCGTCTGGACGATCGCCTTCGCGAACTCCTCTTTCAACTCGGCGACCTCGCGAGCGTGCTGCACCGCCAGATCTTGAGCTTCATTTAGATGCTGGTTGCTCTTCCAGCGCAGGTTGTTGATGGCTTGCTCTGCCTCGTGGAGCTGTTGCTCCAGCTCGGCGTTCTTTCGTTTCATAACCTGCAGTTCGTCCATCATATCCGTGATGCTTTCCAACACTTTACGGTCTTGGTCACAGAGATCGTCATCATCATGAGGAGACCGTCCGTCGTCGCTGCTCCCACCACGAAGTTTGTCCCAAATCAGCGTTTGGAAGCGCGTGATTCGAGCTGCCGACCGTTCTAGAATCGCGTTTTGCTGCGCACTGGACGTCGAGATCACCTCCGACCGGATTTTTCTACGGCAATATGGTATCAAACACTGAGACCAACAGCCCGACGATACCAGCCGTCAGAGTCAAAAGGGACGCACTCTGTGAGCTGCGCAATGTCGTCCTGGAAGAGTTCCCGTAGGAGCTTGTCCTTTTCGTATAAGCTGATCTGGCTCGTGATGGTGATCAGCGTGTCGGCCGTGATGTGGGCCTTCAGCGAGTCGATCACACCCAACACGACTTTTTGCTTCTCGCTTTCGTCCATGTACTGGAAGCTCTGTAGCACGCCCTGCAGCTTTTCGTTCAGCTCTTCGTTGGCTGTGTTGCGGTGACTGATTTTATCAAGGGCCTTGATCTTGTACCGCATCTCAAGGTCTTTGATTCTCGCTTGGTTCAATTGATCCTCTTTGGCTCGCTCCGTGTTCTTCGAAACCTGGAGTTTCAGATCTAATCGTGACGTTTGTCAACACTCAATTGAACACAGTGAGTCACTAACTTCACTCCCGTACCGTGCTCCATATCGTCGCGCTGTTGCTGCAGAACGCGCTGTTGGTCGTAGTACGTGAGCTGGTTCGCGTAGAACTCCAGCACCTCCATCTCATCGCCCTCTTCAGCTGACCAGCGTGATCCAGGCACTGGCGTCTCTGCCAGTGGAATGTAAATCGCGGCTCCAAGATCGCTACAAATCCGCCGCAGAATGCCTTCGTGGCGGCCAAACACACTCGACGCCTGACACAAACAGTGGAATGCAATGGCTGTTTGGAGGCGATTCGGGGTCTTCTTTCCCTGTAGCAGCACGTCGCTTTCGCGGAAAAGCATCTCCGCGTACAGGAAATACGACGAAAATTGGCGCGTTTCACGCTTCAAGCTCTCCAGCCACGCGGAGATCTTCTGGACGTCGGGTGCCGTCAAGATGCCGTGGCGTGGGGTGCCTCGCGGCGACAACTGTTGCATCATCTGAAGCGAAAACACAGTCTCAGGCGGAACATCACCCACTGGAGAATGCGGTCGGAGTACTTGCAATGGGCGCATCTTGCTTGGCGATTGGCGTGGCGCCTTGCATGCTGCTAACGTGGACGGGGGTCCAGTGGGCGAAGTGGGCGGTACGGCCACTGCCAGACGAGGAGATCCGAGGCTTTTCTCCGAGTCGTAGTAGGAAGCCGACGACTGCGCTAGTGTCCGTGACAATGCGGCTCGCGCATTAGGACTGGCGTTGTTGCCTGCAAAGCGTGTGTTGGGACTGAAAGCACCACGCGAGTCGGCGACGTGGCGCCCGAAAATGTCGCGGTCGTCAAAGGCATCACCGTGAATTCCGTCGGGATCGAGATGACGAGGCGATGTTGGAGGGGATAGAAGCAGGGGCCGAGGCGATGCGGCTGCGTGGTGGCGCTCTGTGCGTGGTGGCATGCGTGGCGAGGCCCGTGCATTGCCATTGGCGTCGGGCGCGGCCTTCATTGTCGTTGCTGTTGAAGAGCTCTTCAAGATGAGGAGGTCAACAGTCGTCATAACGTTCACTGATTGGTTGATAATAGTTCACCTTCCAATTTGGATACATTTGAAATAAGTGATTTCAGCAAGTACAAGAAACCTGCATGTTATGATACCGAAACGTCACTGTGCGATGTGGCGTGTGCGCGCCGTCCGAAGAAGCGCCGAATATTGGGTATCCTTGGCCATTGACGGCGTGGGATAATGTACGCAGATCTGTCTGAACGCATTTGACGAGCTGCCATGTTGAAGGAGCCTGCAGAGAAGCGTTTGCGCGGCAATGCGATCGAGCGAACTGGATTTTCGCCTCGGTCGCCGCCCGTTCTTCTGGTTCGCCCCCGTTGGACAGCGAACGGCGAGGCAGCACCACCCGCCGGGGATTCACACTCGACACACAAGCCAGCGTGTTCGACCCACGGGAGCGTTGACATTCTCGATTTTCCGCCACGCTTGCGAAGACCCACGACGACGAATGGTGCATTGCTGGCCAGGCTACAGAGCAGTCGCCGTGCTGGCGTTGGCTATGGCAGCGCAGTCCGAGGCTGCGAACGTGACGTTCAAAAACCAGTGCGAATACTCGATCGACGTCTATGACAACTCAAACGTCTGTAGCGTTAGCCCTGGCACGAGCAAGTCGCCAACGTTTGGATGCGGCCGCGAGATCCCAGGCACGACAATGTACAGACACAAGAAGAGCCCTCAAGCTACGCGTGAGTTTACCACAGAAGACAACCTGCACGATTAGCGTGAGCGCTGACTGACATTGAATGGTGGACTGCAGTGGCCGAGTTCGCATACGGCAGCGGCAAGGCCTGGTATGACATCAGCATCATCCCTCCAGGCCCAGACAACTGCGGAAGCCTGAGCGACTGCCAGAAGTACACAGACAAGACCGGCTTCAACGTCCCAGTCATGATTCTACCCACCAAGTACTTGGACGCGAAGGAATTTCGCTGCCAGCGCATCATGTGCCAATACGATGGCTGTCCGGACGCGTTTCACTATCCGAAGGATAACGAGAAGGTGTACAACTGCCCCGATGACGAGCAGTTCCACGTCATCTACTGCCCGTAGTTCTACGCCCCACGCATCGTTGAGCGTGAGATAGTATCCTAGGTACACAGTTTTTCCTTTTTGAATGAAAAGAGCTCTAGTTTGATCACCTCCCCATAATTTAGTGTTTCGTTGGGGCCCTCATCGTGATAGAAAGGCATCCATGGGACCTTGGCGAGGCTTCTTCACCTTCACAGAGGAGTTTCCACCCGAAGTCGTCGTTGGAACGTTTTGCGGCACGGGTGCAAACGCCTCGGAGAGCTTGAGTGCGTAGTGGTAGTCGGCGTGCTCGCGCCGCGTTTCGTAGACAAACTTATCGCACGCGTCGCAAAAGAAGGGGCCATCGTCGAGGGTCTCAACTTCCGTGGTGCTTGCGTCTTCACGATGCTCTTCCACAGTCGGGACATCGGATGTCGGTGGAGGATCACTGCTGAAGAACGAGGAGATTTTCCGTTTTCCGGTCGCGGTGGTCGCTACAGCGGCGACGGGTTGGTCGTTCGCAAACATTTGATGCTGGTCGATTGGGCCGTCAGTTTTCGAGAAGAACGTTGAGATACTCGCCCCACGACTACTCATCGGCATGAAGTCCTTGATATGGATCGAAAGGCTCGCACATGGAAACATGGAGCTGAGATCGTGCTGCAGCGCGGCCATCGCTGCCTTGGTGATCGACTCAATCGTCGCGTCCAGCGAGATCGCGAAGTTGCGCGACTTGGGTTTCGCCCCGACTCGCGTGAAGCTTATAGAGACTTGAGAAGGGAATCGTTTGTTCTCCTGTTGTTCCTCTTGGCAACGCTCGAGAACTTCTTCCGCCAGAATCGGGACCCAATACTTGAGCTGCTCGATATGCTGGAGCCGCGACTTTTCGTCGTACTGCTTGGCTGCCATGAAGCTCTTGATTTCCGTCTTGGCTGAGTTCACAGGCTCGTTGCCGTCATCACCGTCACACACACCGCGCACGTACGCAGCCGTTTCCCGACCGAGATGTTCTACGATGGCTTCCATACTACACGCCTCTACGAAAGCGCTCACGGTGAGTGTGGGCTTGACACCGACTTCGTTTGGATCCGCGACTTTGCCCCAGGAATCCATAGCGAGAATGTTCACGTCCTCGCCCTTGAGTTTGTAGTAGAGGCCCATAAGGTCACGCCCCAGCTTTCCGCCGAGCCCACGGATCTTGCGCAACGGAAAGTGCTCCATGAGTCGCCCAAAGAAGCGCGGTGCCAGGATCTGCGTTCCAGAAATTGCGCTCATTATCAGTTTATTGTCTGAGTATCGACAGCAACCATCAATCAAACACGTACCGCTTGTCCATCGGGCTTGTTCAGTGGGGATGCTAACTTGGCGACCAGCTTGTTGGTCGCGATGCCCACTGAACACGTGTATCCCAACTCGTCAAAGATCGTTTTGCGGATCTCTCTCGTGATACTGGCACCGACACACAGCCAGCGTTCTTCGTCCGTCAACGGGAACGCATCGAACGGTTCCAGTTCGATCTCCTTCCCCGTGCCTTCCAGCTGAGAGATCCCGACGACTTTGGTGTCGCTGTTGACAGCATCAGAGCAGAAATCCGACGACATGACGTCCTGACAGCACATTAAACACCCAACATCAGCCGTCAAGAAGCTCCTCTTGGTGCTGAGATGAACTCACCATTTGCTCGATTCGCTGGCGCACGAGGTCGGTGATGTCCAAGTACGCTTCATCAATGCCCGCGCGTTCGCACACTGCACCGGCGCGGTTCAGAATCTCGTAGATCTCTTTGCTAGCGACGCGGTACCGCCTCAAGATGGCTTTTTGGTGGGTGCGGTCGTACGCGCTGTTGGGCTTCCGGTTCTCTCCCAGCAGCTCCACGTGGGGCTGCGCCATTGACACCGTCCGTGAATCAATCAATCCTTCCGATGCAGCCAATTCATCAGCATCCGCGACATACCACGTGCAGACTTGGGCACTTCTTCTTGGCCTCTGTGACATTATCGCCTACAGATCAGCCACGATTGCAGTGAGATACTGCCACCCATTTAGCGATGGACATCAGTGGGACCCACCGCGCGTGATGCCGAACTTGCGCGCCACGTAGTTGATCGCCAGCAGACTTCCCCACTGCTGCACGGCCAGTGGCTCCTCGCGCGGGATCTTGAGCCGCCGCTGCTCCACTTGCGCGTAAAAGCAGTCGAGATCGAGGTGCACGACCACGCGTATGTCGCCTCTGGCTTTGGCGGCAGCCATGTTGCCGAATGGCTCAAGTTGCCGCGCAAAGCAGCCCAATGTGGGCCACCTGAGCTAGAACATGGTTCACATCGTAGTGTGGGACGCTCCACAATTTAATTGAAATTGATTCAGAGTTTTGATTCTGCGAAAACGCATCGAATCCATAATTCGAGAAAGGAAGTCGACGAAACCACTCGCTTCAAGTGAGCCTGGATGGTGGTTGGCACCACACACACAGACTTCTGCTTACGACAGTATTACTTTCAACGAGTACAGGTTGCTAATGACCAGGGATCAGAGTTGTGTGCCGAAAAAGTGTGGCGGCCTCCAGTGATTGAGAGAGATCTGTGTGCCTGATGAGTCGCAGAGCGAAATCGTAGAGGGAGACTCACCTCACGGTCCAGCGATGGATGGATGAATGCCTGACGCCTGCAGTCAGTGCGACACGCCTGTCGCTGTGGCCTCAGGCTAACACTCAGCAGCTTAGGCTGGCTGGGCCTTAGCCGAAAGTCATGAACGTGTATCCTCTTGTGAGAGAAGGGCAATTGAAGAACTTCTCTTCCGGTTGAAACACTGCGGTTTGTGACCCTTTGGTGCGAAGTGCAGCCATGATTTTCACGTTTGCAGGTCACGAAATCGACTGAGGAAATCCAGCCTCGCTGTCGCTTGGAGTCCAAGTTGGACCGCAGTACTCTACAGTACCACGCCGACCGGCCGCCGAAGCGCTCCGAGACTGATTCTGAAGTGCAGTTAGCGATGAAAATCTAACCCCAAGCTTCATGCGCAATTGCTGATGTCGAGTCGGTCGTGGTAGCGTCGAAATATCCTTTTCTATTGATCACTGCTGCCCAAAGGAGACCCCACAAAGGGCGAGGCAACTGATACACCAACAACGATCATCCTTCCGAAAGATACGCGCATTTCTCGCGCCAGTCCCATTGGTATTCGACAAGATCGCGATTTCCCGTGATCGTCGGACGCCAAAGGCGGCAGCAAGCATCAAGCCAACACCAGCCTTTCGCAGATCTGCCCCACGCACAAACATTAGCCACTCACCGCGCGTGTTACGCCTGCCATATCGCTGGTGCGCAGCGGACTGTGCCCATTTGGCGTCCCGCCTGCTCTCTGCGACGTGCCATTGCCCTGCCATCACGCATTCCGTGCATTCCACCAAGATCCGATGATGGAGTTGATGTGACGCCACCGCCATCACCATTCTCGCCTATGATTGGCTACTTTGTATATCAGTATCCATTTTCCGCCAATCGGAAGCTATCAGCGTGGAAGCGTCCGCCTCAGCCTTCGCCCATATCAATGCCGATTGGCGTCAACATGTTCGTGGGAGCTGCATCTAATCCTCCACATCTCTGCGTCAAATGCACTTGATACGGCGCTGCGTGCGGATAATCAACAACTCCACTCTTGAATTTGCCGTCTCCCCACGTCGGCCGCGTTCCTTTTCGACCACTAGAAGTGTAGATCCAGGAATACGTCGGCGGCATGAAGACGTCTGCCACCGAGGACGCGCGTCGCTCGTCGCCGACGGGCCGCTGGGCCAAGTCACTGCTTCTGCTGGCGGCACTGATGCCGCTGGCAACCACCGCGACGCCCCTCCACGAGTCGCGCCGTCTCCTCAACACTACGGTGCCGTGGACGCTCGCCAACAACCTCACGAACTACAACGAGCTGCTCAAGATGACCACCAAGTGCAAGTACTCGGGCAAGAACGAGTGCATCGAGAACCCACAGAACGTGCCGCAACTCGGTGAGTACAAGCGCGGCCCAGGCCAGTGTGTCGCCTTCGACTCGGCGTACGTGAACACCACGCTGTCCGTGGCCGCCATCCCGAACCGGTACCTGCCCATCAATGTCAAGGACGCCCACGCCCAGGGCTTCAGTAACAAGTTCTCCGAGTGGTCGGACACGAACCAGGCCCAGTTCAAGGTGGACTGTCCGATCCTGTACAACGACACCATCGCCAAGGGCGAGGACTACTTGTGCTGCACGGAGAGCCAGTACGGCGGTCTGCAGACCCAGGTCCGCATGATCCCGGGCCAGTGTACGGCGTGTAAGGAGAACCTGCGCAGTGTGTGGTGCCAGATGACCTGCAGCCCCAACAACAGCGAGTTCATCGAGCCAGTGTCTGTTCGCCTGATGAATGGCGACAACACGCACTCGAAGGACATCTACCCGGCCTTCGAGGAGCTCAACTACTTCGTGGGCAAGGACTGGATCCGCGACATCTACGACTTCTGTGAGAAGGACAGCTCGTTCGCGCTGCTCTGCAGTCCGCTGCAGAACTGTACGGATGGCTTTGGGCTCATGAACTTTATGGGAGAGTACAAGTTCAACAGCTTGGGCTCGCCGCTTCAGATCAACGTCAAGACCATGGACCAGTACCCGGACGCTGAGCAGAAGGAGAAGTTCTGTTCGTGTGACTCCAACTCGACGGCCTGTTTCACGCCTGCGAACGCGCGTCTCGAGAACTGTTTCGGTGTGTGTGGCTCAGTGTGCAGTATCACGGCCGATGACAAGCGTACGTACACGGAGGCGTGCTACGGAGCCAAGACGGCCTCGGCCGCCTCAAACGATGCCGTCACGGGCATGGATCCGAAGTGGGATGACTTCATGGCGTACATGGAGGAAGGTCTCGTGCGTGCGGACTTCACGGCGCTGAACTACTTCCTTGCGATCTTCGGTGGTCTCGCTGCCATCGCGCTTATCGCCGCATTCGTGTTCGCGACTCGCCTTCGAAGCAAGTACGGCGTCGCGACGCCTGCTCACACGCACAACCCAGCGGCGGGCGGTGCCTTTGACGAGCGCCGCTTGAGTGTGATGGACGACTTTGTCTCTGACGCTCTCAAGCGCTGGGGTCTGTTCCTCGGTCAGGGCAAGCGTCCGTACATCGTGTCCGGTGTCATGCTCGTCATCATCGTCGTCTGCTTGATCGGCCTCATTAACATCGAGGTTGAAACGACGCCAGTCAAGCTCTGGGTGTCGACGAGTAGCCGTCCGTACAAGGAGCGCGCCCGCTACGGAGAGATCTTCACGCCGTTCTACCGCAACGAACAAGTCGTGATGATCCCAAAGGACGGTGGTATCATTGCCCGTTCCGAGTACTTGCGCGATGCGATCCGCGTCCAGGAAAATATTGCCAACTCGTTCCACGGGCCGGAGAACGCGTCCTACCCAGAGCGTGTCCGACTGCAAGATGTCTGCTGGAAGGCGACGGGCACGTCGTGCACGATCAACTCGATCACGCAGTACTTCCAGAACCGTCTCGACCACTTCGACTTCTACCAGAAGTACGGACTCGCGGAGAGCCACTACGACAACTGTTTGTACTCGCCATCCAACCAAGACGTGCAGACCTGCAACTCGCTACGTGCCAAGCTGACGGCCAACGACTCGATCCCATCGAGCATGAGTGACTGTCCGTGTCTGTCGGCGTTCGGTTCGCCGATGAACTTGTACAACACGTACCTCGGTGGCTTCCCGAACGGCGCCGAGAAGGATACCAAGTTGTACTTGCAGTCGAAGGCTATCGTGGTGACCGCGCTGGTGTACAACTACTATGAAGACGACAAGAACGAGCCGGCGATCGACTGGGAGCACGCCTTCATCAAGTACATGAAGCAAGAGGCTCCGGAGAACACGCTGTTCGACCTCTACTTCTACGCCGAGATCTCTGTCCAAGACGAGATCGAGCGCGAGTCGAACGGTGACATGCTGCCCGCCATCCTCAGCTACTCGCTGATGATCATCTACGTGTCTCTGGGTATCAACCGCTGGAAGCTCGACAGAAGCTTTTTCCAGACGTCCAAGATCTCGGTCGGTTTCCTCGGTATTATCTGCATCATCTTTGCCGTGGCGACCACAATCGGATTCTTCATGTGGTGCGGAGTCAAGCTCCAGCTCGTCATCATGGAAGTCGTGCCGTTCTTGACCCTGGCCATCGGTGTCGACAACATCTTCTTGTTGGTGCACGCGGTCGAGGACAAGCACGCGATGCTGCGTCGGGAGCAGCCTGCTCTGTTTGAAGGTCTCGCGGGCAACCAGGAGGCGATCGAGCGCACTGCAGCCATCTTGGTGTCGGAGGGTGTGTCGTACATCGGTCCCAGTATCTTCATAGCGTCGTGTGCCGAGTCGATTGCCTTCGCGTTCGGCTGCATCTCGCCGATGCCTGCTGTGCTGTGGTTTGCCGCGTTCGCTGCCGTCGCTGTGGCTGTCAACTTCATCTTGCAGATGACGTTGCTGTTGACGATCATCACGCTGGACAAGCGTCGCGAGTTGTCTGGCAAGTACGACATCGCGTGCTGTGTGGCCAGTTCGCTGCCAGTGACTGCTGATGTTGAGCCGCTTGTGGTGACGGACCCGAAGACTCCTGAAGACAGCGCGTCGGGTGTCTTGCCATCCGCTGTTGCTCGCGCACACTTCTTCGACCACGTTATTGACGCGTACGCCAACTTTTTGGCGATTCCGTTCGTGAAACTCGTGGTGCTGCTCGCGTTCTTGGCTCTGACGCTGGCGTCGATCGCGTCGATTGAGAACATTGAGCACGGTTTGCCACAAGCCGAGTCGATGCCATCGGACTCGTACTTGATCTCCTACTTCGACACGGTTGACGAGTACTTGGCGACTGGTCCACCAACCTACTACATCGTGGAAGGTGGCCACGGACGCAACCCGGAGAACTTCAACTTGAACGACCAGTCCGTGGAGGCCAAGTTCTGCCAGTCCAAGGATTTCTGCGAGGAGTTCTCGCTGCCGAAGATCATGGAAGCATTGGCGAACGACATGGACGGCAACATCACGCACGTGGCGACGGGCGTAACCTACTCGTGGATGGACGACTTCTGGAGCTTTATCAATCCAGACTCGGAGTGTTGTCGCGTGGATTCGAAGACGCACGCGTACCTGCCCATTGACTCGGACAACGCGACGTACTCCTCGCTTCGCAAGCAGAACCCAACGTGTATGGATGTGTCCACGAGTGCTCCGCCAGTTCCAGAGAACATGTACATGTCGCTCTTCAGCATGTTCTCGACCGCGCCAGCCGGCTCGCTGTGCTCGTACGGTGGCGCGTCCATCTACCGTGGCCAGTTCAGTATCGACGATACACCAGTCCCAGTGCTCAACGATTCCAGCCCACAGGTCGTGCTCAACACCACTGGCTTCGGCAAGAACATCTCGGCCTTTTCGTACATGCTCCAGTCCCGTGCCAACCCGACGCAGCAATCGTACATCGACTTGTACTCGCAGAGCCGTCGTGCGGCGACGTGGATCAGTGAGAAGACCGGCATCGACGTGTGGGTGTACTCGTTCTTCTACGTCTTCTTCGACCAGTATCTGACGGTCGTGGCCGACACGTACAAGCTCGTCGGCTTGTCGCTCGCTGCCATCTTCTTGATCATCGCCGCGTTCTTCGGCAGCATCTTCTATCCGCTTCTGGTTGCGCTTGCGGCGACCAACATCGTGATCCAGGTCATGGGTCTCATGAAGCCGCTGGGTATCATGCTGAACGGTCTGTCGATGGTCAACCTGATCATCGCTGCCGGTATCTCGGTCGAGTTCTGCGGCCACTTCGTGCGC
>JAADXN010000463.1:0-22977 GCA_023337875.1 Pythium apleroticum | reverse complement strand
TTCTCGCATAGCCATGATGCACTGCTCCACGCTTCCTCTACTTCCTGGGCGTGATTTGTGCCATCATCGCGCCCTTGACCGCCAATGTCAGTGAGTTGTCGTACGTCACCCTGTCGGCATCCACCAACTCTACGTTGAATCGGTTTAGCACGCTCGCCATCACGATCTTCATCTCGAGCATGGCCAAGTTCATGCCGATACAGATACGTGGCCCAGCGTTGAAGGACGCAAACTTGAACGAAGAGACGTTGATGAGCTTGCCGGTGTCGGGGTTGATCCAACGCTCAGGCTTGAACGCCTTGGCGTCTGGTCCCCACACAAACGGCATACGGGCCATCGCATACGTGGACACAGCGACCAGGCTTCCCTTCCTGATCAGCGTCCCATCGGAGAGCACGATATCCTCCGCAGCAGATTTCGGGAGGCTTGGTAGGGACGGGTGGAGACGCAGCGTCTCCTTGAGCACGGCGGCGAAGTATGTGAGCTGCTGAACTTGGTCGATCGTCGGTGGCAGCGAGTGGCGGTCAGAGGCAAAGTCTGGCAGAACGTCTGCTAATTCAGCGTGGATTTTGGCGACGACGTCTGGGTGCTTGCTCAGGTTGTAGAAGCACCAGCTCATTGCCTGGGCAGTGCTGTCACGTCCTGCCATGATGAAGTTGACCACGATGTCGCGCAGGTACACAGGGTCGAACTGCTCTCCGTCGAAGCGGTCGAGGAAGAGCGAGACGATATCGGTTGACGTTGATACCTTTTGCGGCGCATGTTGCTTTTCGCCACGACGCGCGAGGGACTGTGCTATGATCGTCAAGGCGGTCTTGTCGATCTCGGCGATGCACTCTTTCAGTTCTGCCTCCGCTCCAACGTTCAAGAACCGCTGGAACTTCCAGAACCACGTCGGACGCTGCGTGCGCCCAATGATCAATCGCTGTGACCTGTCAAATGCCGCCTGGAAGGGGTGCTGCTGCTCGGCTTCGATGCAGTTGATCTCCGTCCCGAATCCCATCTTCACAAACGCCTCCATTGTGAAATCGTTCATGAGCTTGAACATGTCGATGGCTGAGCCATTGTCACATGCCTTCTGAAGCACACGCTGCATCACCAGCGTGTAGCGGTGCATGCTCTCGGCCAACGTTTCACGAAGCGCTCTCGTCGTGAACAAGCTGCTCGCCGTCTTGCGCTGGTGCTCCCAGAGTTCGCCATCGACGGCGAAAATCCCGTTGCCCAGCACATCCCTGGAGATCTGCGTTTGGACGGCGCCTTTCGGGGCTTTGTCAAAGTGGGTCTTGACGATATCCTGTGCCAACTCGGCCGTGTACACGATCACTGCGGGGCGTCTGCCGATCATCTTCACTTGAAGCGGGCGTCCACCTGCCGCTTCTGCGAGCGACGTGATCCAGTCGTGGCGAACGTGGAGGTTCCGGCGGATGACGAGCAAATGGCCGATGATGGGCCACGCGCCAGGTATTGGCATGGGGAGCTTCACGGCGCTCTTCGTCTCAGTCGACAGCGAGCGAGCGAGCAACCAGGCGACGAGCGGCACTGCGAGGATGGCTCCTAGTGCTGCTGGGGCGGTGAGCTCCTGGAGCGGCCATTGATCGAAGAGCGACTGGAGCACCATACTACTCAAGCAGAGAGATACTGCGTCGGGAATGAGGAGGAATGGAGAGTGAGCTCATACTGTAAACAGGACCGGTGGTCCCTCGCCGTGTTGCAATGCAGAACGGAACGCGTGAAGGGACCCACAATTGCAACTTGCATTTCTGCCACAAATTGTGGGTCCCTTCACGCGGTTCTTGTTCACGTTTCCCGCACGAGAACCGAGCTGTCCACACTGGTGAGTCTCCATGGTGGAAGTGCAATCGTGTGGACTTTCTGTGACGATTTCTCAAAATTCCGTTTTGAATGTCACTAAAGTGGGGTTAATATAGCTCAAATTTCAAGAATCAAAACGGCTGACACCATCAAAGCCGCTGATGTCCACAATGGCGTCGTCGGAGGAGGAGCCAAGCGCCGCGCATCGAGAGCCGCCTGACCACGAGCCATCTCCACACAGCCGCGATGTACTGTTCCTGTACTCGGAGCCGTACTTCCGCGTGCTCTCGCGGCTCCCCGTCCACCCACAGCGCGAGCAAATGACGTTTTCCATAGTCCAGGCGCTGTCCGCCGACGAAAACACGGCAGCACTGCTCAACGGAAGAGCTCTGCGAGCCACAGGAAGCGGCCCATTCGGCATGCACGTGATCGCGCCGTCCCTCGCTACGGAGGACCAGTTGCTTCGGTTCCACAGCAAAGACTACGTCGACACACTGCGCCGCACGGCGGAATCGGACGGTGGCGACCACCATGTCAGCGACAAGGACCGAGAAGAGTTTGAGCTCGTGGATGACGCGTACGTGTTCCCAGGACTCTACGAGTACTGCCGCTTCGTGGCGGGCGCCTCCATCACAGCGGCCGATGCGCTGCTGCATCTCATCCCCAAGTGGCGCGACGCGCACGAACAGAATGAGAAAGTACAGCCACCCGTCGCGATCAATCTGGGTGGGGGGCGCCACCACGCAATGCGCAGCCAGGCCAGCGGCTTCTGCTACGTGAACGACGTCGTTCTCGCGATCCAGAGGCTGCTGAGTCCGCAGGCCGCGGCGACCAAACTGGAGCGCGTGCTGTGCGTGGACATGGACGTCCACCACGGCGACGGTGTGCAGGAGGCCTTCTACTTCAGCGCCAACGCTACGACCATCTCGTTCCACTTGAAGGAGTGCGCGTTCTTCCCCGGCACAGGCGCAGCAGATGTGGTCGGCATGGGGCGAGGCAAGCACCACAACATCAACGTGCCATTGAGGAGAGGCATCACCGACGAGCAGTTCACAGAGCTGTTCGAAAGAATCGTGGATAAAGCCGTGGACTGCGTGGATCCGGAAGCAGTCGTGTTGGTCTGCGGCGTGGACACGCTCTCCAGAGACAGTCTCGGGGGGTTCAACCTTACCAGCCAAGGCATCGCGGGCTGTGTGAAGACCATAACCAAGTTCAATCTGCCGTTGCTGTTGCTTGGAGGCGGAGGCTACAGTGGCGCAGACGCCTGTCGGGCGTTGGCTGCCGTCATTACTGCAGTTGTGGCTCCAGAACTGGACCTGAGCAAGCGCGAAATACCCGAACACGACTATTACGAGGAGTACGGACCGGACTTTCGCCTGGCGACCAAGCCTGTCATCCACCGGCCCAACGAAAACACGGTGGAATCGCTTGAGAAGATCACGGCGCAGGCCATCAAGTCGCTGGAGAAGGCGAAAGAAACGAGGATAAAGCGAGCGGAAAGCCGACTGGAGACCAAACGCAAGCGAGTTCCGGATAACGATGAGTCGTCATGAATTCACGCGAGTTGACGTAGCTGACCGTGGCGGGAGGACGAGACGGCGATCGACACGCGTAAAACCTCAGCAGTAGCACCAGCTCATTCCTGTGTAGCCAGGCACCATTCTTGACCATGGCATCGAAGATGGCGGTGATGATATGGAGCTCGGATCCCGTGGAGTATATGAACAATCTCAGGCAAGAGACGGATGGTGAGCGCCACGATCGCCATCGCAAGACATCCTCTGGTGGCAGTATCCGTCGGGACGGTGCTGCTGAGTAGCAACCTCCCTTCGCCCCCTAATGCTCGCCTCTACAGCCGCCCATTCCTACATCCTGAGTCATGTCGATTGGATTCCGGTATCTCGCGCAGCTTATCTCGTTCGGAGTAGAAACGACCGACAGCGAACGAAAGTTCTTTCAAAAACATGCAAGTCGATACAACCAGATCCAAAACGAATGCCTTCTTCCTCTCTGTCTCTGTCTCTCTCTACTTTCTGGCCGTGATGTGCGCCATCATCGCTCCCTTGACTGGCAATGTCAGTGAGTTGTCGTACTTAACGCTGTCGGCATCCACCAACTCCACATTGAATCGGTTCATCACACTCGCCATCACGATCTTCATCTCGAGCATAGCCAAGTTCATGCCGATACAGAATCGTGGCCCAGCGTTGAAAGTCGCGAACTTGAACGACGACACGTTGATGAGCTTGCCGGTTTCGGGGTCGACCCAACGCTAGCACAGCGTCGAGATACACGAGTTGCTGGACCTGGTCCATTGTCGGCGGCGGCACGTCACGGCCAGAGGCGAAGTCGGGGAGGACATCAGCCAACTCGGCTCGGATCTTGGCGACCACTTGCGGGTGCTGGCTCAGGTTGTAGAAGCACCAGCTCATCGCTTGGGCGGTGGTGTCACGTCCGGCAATGAGGAAGTTGACCACGATGTCACGCAGGTACACGGGGTCGAACTGCTCACCGCTCGAGCCGTCGAAGCGGTCGAGGAAGAGCGAGACGATGTCTGCGGAGGTTGGAGCCTTCTGTGAAGGGTCTGGCTTCTCGCCACGGCGAGCGAGTGACTCTGCGATGATGGTCATGACGGTCTTGTCGATCTCGGCGGTACACTGCTTGAGCTGCGCCTCCGGACCAACGTTCAAGAACCGCTGCAGCTTCCAGAACCCCTTCTGGAGCACACGTTGCAAGACGATTGTGTAGCGACGCATGCTCTCGGTCATCGTATCGCGAAGAGCTCTGGCGGTGAACAGGTTGCTCGCGGTCTTGCGCTGGTGCACCCACTGGGCTCCATCGACGGCGAAGATCCCGTGGCCAAGAAGATCCAGAAGCTGATGAGTCCACAGGCCGCCGCGGAGGAAGCAAGCTGGAACGCGTTCCATGCTTCACCACCGCCCCCACAACTACAAGGGCCCAATTTCCGACTGGCGCTCTGGCTTGTCGTGTACCAACAATAATACACAGGTATCACTCGAGAAGATGACGGCTCAGCTCATCAGGATGCTGGAAGAATGAGGATACAGCCAACAGAACGCCGGTCGGACTCCGAACGCAAGCGAATTCTGGATAATAACCGAGTCACGACCACCATAAGCCGCGGCGTAGCTTAGCGTGGCGTGCTGGGTATCGGGCGAGGACGAGAAGGTGAGCGGTAGGCGTTGAACGTGAGCAGCAGCAGCAGCTCATTCACGTGTGGCGAGGCTCCGTTCTTGACCATGGCGTCCAAGACGATTGTGATCACGTGCAGCTGGGTCTCGTAGTTTGCCTCGGGGTTGCGTAGTTGGCGAACTAGCTTGTTGACGAGTGCTGAAAACTCGTCATTGGCGACAAGGCTCCGCCGCCGACTGTCGAGTCCTTGGCGCCGACTGGTGCGAGCTTTCGCCTTTGCGTTCGAGGCAGCGTCTTCCTCGTTGGCTTTGTCGAAGTAGTGGTCCATGTTGCGCTCAATCGTACGGACGAACTCGTCAACACGACTCACGAACGCGATGATGTCGTTGAAGTTCTGCAAGAACTGTCGCGTGAAGCCTTCATGCTGAGTTGGCACGCATTTCACAGTTAGATGAGGCCATCGGATACAATACGGCGAGCTCCGTGCTCGTTCTCACCTTCTTCAGCGCGAAAAACGAATTCAGCATCTTGTCCAAGTACTCGTCGTGGGCTTCGTTGATCTCCCTAATGCTTTGAGACGTGGCCAACACACGTTCCACCTTGCTATACGCATCTCCCGTCATCTAGGCAAGTACATAAAGCTCAGTACGATCACGGAAAAGAACTGTTGAAAGCAGTAGAGCCATACCTGATTTGCTAGGTAGTTGAGGACAGCTCGGGTGTAGTGGAGCATGTCTGCAAGCCGCACGAGCTGGCTGCGCAGGGGAGCTTGAGTTCTGTGGCAGTGGATATTGGATACATGTCAGCTTCAAAACAATCAGAACGTGGAGCCTTATCGCATCATCACTCACTGTTCAAAGCACATTCGGTGACGGAAACCTTGCCTGAACTAATTGAGGCACAAACAAATTAGTCACTTGAGGATCCACAGGAACTTCGACCAGGTGTGTACGTACGTTGGTCAGCATCAACTCGGCCAACTTGACTTGCAGCAGCAAGATCGCGAGCGTGGAGTACTTGTGTACAATGGAACCGCTGAAGAGAACACGCAGTGGCTGTGGCGTCGTGAACTTGAACTGGAGGTGGCGCAGTGCCATGATATCGATATGACGCGTCACACGGAGCTTTTCCAGCTCTTTCGTGTCGACTCGAATGCTCAGTCGAGCAGCGATTTCCCGCTGCTCGCTCGTGAGGAGCCCTTCCGTGTGCAGCCGTTGGATCGCGTCCTGTAGAGCCGAGTTCAGTATTTCGTTTCTGGCCCAGCCAACAGGGTCCAACTGCATTTGCTCGATGAGGAGTTGGCCAACGCTCGTGAAAACGTCTTGCTGCGACATTGTCAACTCGCTCAGCCAACATCACAGTGCCGCATATACCAACTCCGCAGTGGCATACCTGGTGCATAAGCAAGAAGAGACGCACGACCTCGATGTGCTCACGAAAGTGTAGCTTGTCGCGGAAGAGATCGGCAATAGCGCCATTGATGGATGCACACTATGGGATGATCATAAACGCCACTGAGTCCGACACCTCGACAGCACGCACTTGACTTTAGCACTCACCTTGTGGTTGATGTGATTGACGACGGCGAGTCGAATGACCTCATCAAATGGCGTCGTCGTTCGAGGCGACAAGCGCCCTTGGTCATCTGCCGGTCGGCTGCGCAACAGCAACGCGAAGTCGCTGTAAAACAGCTCGGACAGTGATGCCTTCGACCCTTCTGGATGTGTCACCGCCGAATGTTGGCTTTGGTACTGGTTCATGATTTGCCGGCTCTCCAGTGCTGCACTCATCTGCTTCACTGACGCCTGCAGAAACGATGGAACTGCGCCCTTGTCCACGTGGAATGGCATCAGCGTCTTCATCGCACCTTCGAAAGTCTCTTCAACCAACCGTTGTGCCGTTGATCGCGGTGACAACGGCATCGATCTGTCGTTGTCGAAGCCGACGAAAAACAGCTCACGGTGCAATGGGATCCGGTCTTGGTATCCACGTTGAAACAGCAACTGGTCGATGGCGTCGAGATATGGAACCATGGCACCTGCAAACAGCTTGGACAGAATCTCGTACTGATCCCACTCGTCGTTTGCGCATCGGGGAGCGAGATCCGTCGACGCAACGAAAGCGACTTGCAGTTGGCGATACAAACTCGAAAGGAGCTCGCTCGCCACGTGGGCAACACTCGTCTCAACACGTGGCTGATCCTTGAATGGTGCCAACCACTCCAGAACGCTCGCTCGAAGCCACGCGAGCATAGCAAACATCTCCTTCAACGACCCGATCGCGCCCAACAGAGTCGGTAGGAGTGGTACGGAACCAGTGGCTGCAGTGAGGTCGATCTCATGCGTTAGCGAGTCACGATTTCCCATCGAACCCTTCGCTGCTTCGCACATTTCTTGATACGTGGATTCGATCATGCGGTCACAGAAGTGAATCTGTCGCGTGATTTCGTTTGCCAGGCCTTCAGCAGTCGTTGAACGATGATCTTCGGACGGTGACGCACTCAGAAAAGCTGTAAAGTCGCGAAGAAACTGGAGGTCCGATGCGGCGCCGGCCACCTTTTGCGTTACGCTCCGCAGTGCGACGGGCGACAAGTGCGAAACTGCGAGTCCTCGCAGCACCAATGCAGTCGGCGTGATCTCAGTCACAAGCATGTCGCCGTTGAACAACTCCGTGCACGGTGCCTGCTGAAACTCAAACAGAGGCGTCGCGACGCCATGCAACGCGTAGAACACGGCATCCACGAACACTCGCTCCTGCACCACGCGGCGCGGTTCGACAGGACTCGTCTGGAGACTTTGGCTGTGCTTCCGCTTGGACTCGGCTTCCACAAACTGGAGCAGCTTGGAGGGTGTTTCCATGCTGAAATACGACTCGTCGTGCAGTTCCTGGCGACCGTCTTGTCTGGAAAACGCGTCCTCAGTGTCCATTTCTTCTCCGGCGTCATCTGCAAGAGGGTAATACTGCAGCAACAACGCATCTTCCTCGTCCCCTTCCTCGTATTCATCGGCTGCGTCCGTCGCACCGACGCCTTCGACGTTGTCGTTCATCTCCACGTCCTCATCCCCCTCACCACGCCGGTTACTCCCCTCGCTCTCCAGCAAACGCGACGCAATGCCTGGCACGGACTGCTCATCCATCCAGTCCTCGTCCTCCAGCGCATCGCTCTCGTCCCCCAACGCGTCTTCAAACTCACTCGCGTCGCCGTCACCGCGGTCGTTCCACCAGTCGTCTTGCCACGCGACTTGCAGTAACTCGGCCTCCATCTTGGCTGTTAGTGCGGCGTCGTCACGCGCCTTCTGCGCTGCCTTCTGGGTCTGCTTGTTAGGCGTGAACAGTCTATTCCACGCCTGCAGAGCCTCCAGCGGCACTGCGTGGTCCACCGTAACGCGCTCGTCACTCGCTCGCGTCGGCGCCTCCGCCAGCTCCATCAGCATTTTCACGACGCGGTAGTCGCATCCGGCCGCCAATTCCCGCAGCCTGTGTGCGCGCAGCGGCAGCAGGTGGATCTCCATCTTGTCGGAGAGCTCCTGGACTTCGTGGCTGATCTGCTGCGGCGTGACGTCCATGTAGCGATGCGAGTAGAGCTTCGCCACGAGCTTGTCAGCCCGCAACAGAAGCCGCTTGCTGCTCTCCTGGCCGCCGCTTCCGCGTGATTCCAACACAGCAGCATCGGTAGATGAACTGACATGTTTATCCACGACGTGCTCGTACAGATCTCGCGCCAGAGGCCGCCACTCGCGCGCCGTCCATGCCGGCACCGCCATGGTCGTGGCGAGGATACGAATTTGGCTTCGACTCGTGTTGTTGCCGCCATTTTGACCGGGTACTACAACAGACAAAATAACACTTTGCGAACGTCACTAAAGTGAGAAATGTTTACTCCACGATGATAATGACACATTTGCGCCCAATTGTTCACTCCAATCTCAGCTGTTGAGAAAGTGCGACTGATGACTCTATCGGCCAAAAGCCTGGAAGACCGCTTCAAAAGACCCACCGACTGTCTCCCAGCGAGGAGACGTGACAGAATGGCCACCGACCGCCGTGCCCGTACACACGATCTGTTCACTCTCCGATTCCCCGCATCCCAGCGCAGTCGTTTCCGTCTCCGTCATGGTGCTCCAGTCGCTCTTCGCTAACGGGACCCTCCAGGAGCTCTCCGTCCCAGTCGCCATTGGAGCTCTCGTCGTCGTGCCACTCGCCGCGTGGCTCCTCATTCGCTCGATGTCGTCCGCCAAAGACGACAGTGTTCAGCTTCCTGTAGAAGTGCCGGGGGCGTGGCCCATTCTCGGCCACTTGCTGGTGATTCGCCGTAACCTGCACGCTCGCCATGACTGGATTGCATCGCTTGCAGAGAAGGCGGGCGGTCGTCCACTCCAGTTCACGATGATCGGAAGACCTCGAAGTGTGATCGTCTACACGGCGGAGGGCGCCGAAGACATCCTCAAGAACCGCTTCGAGCAAATGCCGAAGGGGAAGATCATCAACGAGATCTTCAGGACTGTTTTGGGCCACGGGATCTTTGCAGTCGACGGAGCACACTGGGTGCACCAGCGCAAGACCGCGAGCAACCTGTTCACGGCCAGAGCGCTTCGCGATACGATGACCGAGAGCATGCGTCGCTACACGATCGTCTTGCAACGTGTGCTTCAGAAGGCGTGTGATAGTGGCTCAGCCGTCGACATGTTCAAGCTCATGAACGCGTTCACCATGGAGGCTTTCGTGAAGATGGGATTCGGCTCGGAAATCAACTGCCTCGAAGCTGACGTGGAACATCCGTTCCAAGCGGCGTTCGACCAGTCACAACGGCTGATGGTTGGGCGCGCGCAACGTCCGACGTGGTTCTGGTAGCTGCAGCAGCACTTGAACGTTGGTGCGGAAGCACAGCTCAAGGAATGCATCGCTGAAATCGACAGGACCGTCATTCCCATCATCGCGGAGTCGCTGGCTCGCCGTGGCGAGAAGCCAGACCCTTCACAGAAGGCTCCAACCTCCGCGGACATCGTCTCGCTCTTCCTCGACCGCTTCAATGGCTCGAGCGGTGAGCAGTTCGACCCCGTGTACCTGCGTGACATCGTCGTCAACTTCTTGATTGCCGGACGTGACACCACCGCCCAAGCGATGAGCTGGTGCTTCTACAACCTGAGCCAGCACCCGCAAGTGGTCGCCAAGATCCGCGCCGAGTTAGCTGATGTCCTCCCCGACTTCGCCTCTGGCCGTGACGCGTCGCCGCCGACAATGGACCAGGTCCAGCAGCTCGTGTATCTCGACGCCGTACTCGAGGAGACGCTGCGCCTTCACCCGTCAGTGCCGAGCCTCCCCAAGACGGCCGCAGAGGACGTCTTGATGTCCGACGGTACTCTCATCCGCAAGGGAAGCCTCGTGTCCGTCTCCACGTACGCGATGGCCCGCATGCCGTTCGTGTGGGGACCAGACGCCAAGGAGTTCAAGCCTGAGCGTTGGATCAACCAGGACACCGGCAAGCTCATCAACGTGTCGTCGTTCAAGTTCGCGACTTTCAACGCTGGGCCACGTATCTGCCTTGGCATGAACTTGGCCATGCTCGAGATGAAGATCGTGATGGCGAGTGTGGTGAACCGATTCAATGTGGAGTTGGTGGATGCCGACAGCGTGAAGTACGACAACTCACTGACATTGCCACTCAAGGGAGCGATGATGGCGCACATCACGGCCAGAAAGTAGGGAGAGGGGAAGCAGTTTCCACTGGCTGTCGTTGAGCTTTAAGTACTTTCGAGAATTTTAATTACGTTCGTTTACTGCTTGTCGTTGAGAGAAGCGAGAAACAGAGTTGCTGCCAGTTGGGCTCCAGACGTGAACTCGTCTCCACTGGTCACGAGTGCAGCGGGCCATTCTGTAGTTCGCATCGTACCACGCGCTGGCGAAGCGACTCCGTTCGCTGGCGGTAATGGAGAGGATGGACGAGATGAATGCTGCGGTGGTTGACCGAAGGCAAATGACGCAAATCGTGAGGTGCCGCTTGGAGAGAGCGGTGAGCGTAACGGAGACGTGGCTGGGTCTTCGGCAGCACTATCACGACGAAGGTTGCCATTCGCGAATCTTTGGCGATGCTGGGCCTGGAGCTCACTCTCTGTCTTCTCAATCAGGTTGTTCACATACTCGACTGGGTCTTGCTCGAGAAGTTGACGCATGACGCTTCGAAGAAGGACCATTTCGGCTTGTTCGATCTCACGTGATGCACCGGTACTGTCGTTCGCACCTTCTAGATGCGACGTCGTCAGGGCAAATGCACTCATCGTGTCGGCATAGCGCTTCTTGACTCGACTTACAAGCTAGCAAGGGAATTCAGGTTTAGTGAAATTCATGCTTGGGTGCAGCAGCTCCACTCACCGATTGCCTTTCCGAGGAGAGCGATTTGAGGTGAAGACACAGCACAGCGTGCGTGGCATTGTTCAGCTGACTGATAAGCTGCTCGTCGTTGGGTCCCAGTTCTCTCAGCCTGCTCAACGCTGGTCGGTAGTACTCTTGAGCTCGATACGAGTCACCCAGCGCCACACAAAGTTCGCCCAGCTGAAGGAGAGACCACAGCCTGTCAGCGTGATCCTGTGGAAGGGTCTCCTCACGTATCTTGTATGCTCGAATGGCTGAGTTGAACGCGATCTCGAGTGCGTTGTGAGACGATTGCCGTGCCTGCATTTCAGCCGTCAGATAGATGCAGCTTGCACGAAGAGTGTCAATGTCTCGAATGCCCTGGCGATCTGCCGGATCCAAATCTAGCTTGATTCGCTCGTAGACTGCAAGCGCCTCGTCCAGAATGCTTATCACTTCGTCGTGGCATTCACTGTCGACGAGAGCCTCGCCTTGGCGTCGACGGATGTCAGCATAGGCAAGACTGTGCCGACCGTAACAATCCTTGATCAACGTTGCCGCGTCGCTGAAGTAGCCCTTTGCTCTCACATGGTCACCTCTGTCGGTCACGATCTCCATCATCGTCATGAAGAAGTCGAACAGGTACGGATGTCCAGCACCGAGGCTGTGACTGACAACCGCAACTACCTCCGCAAAGAGGGCGATTAGTTCGTCGAACGATGCACCTTCACAGTGTTTGGCTTTGATTCGAGCCAGCAGCGCTCGTGCACGTAGAGGTCCGTGACCATCAGTGGCGTCCATCGCCAGTGTGATGTAGTCGCTGGCCTCGTTGATCATGCCTTGTTCAAGATTGAGCTCAGCAGCAGCCACAAGAAGGTGGCCGATAGACGGAGTCTTCTCGTCGAATGGTGCGGCGTCTACCATCGCGAGTTCGGCTTTAATTGCGTCAAGAATCATTGATGCTTCTCCGCTGGCGATGTGCTGTTCAAACTCACTCGTCGTCCGGCATATCAGCTTCGACCGAGGCAATACTGACATGACTGTCGTGTGTCCAAACGCGACGGGGCTTGCCAACTTGACAGCACTTGGGTCGTTGATGTGAACGCCTACGTGGAATTGCACCGCTTGGAGGAGTTGTGGCCAGTGGATATGGCCGTCGTTCACAAACGTCTCGAGTGTGTCGGGGATGTGACCGTCGTTCTCGAAGACGAATTGTTCTTGAATTCGAGGCAAGAGATGCTCTTGCCAGAAGTCGTGTGAGTCAGATGACCCATAGCCAAACACCAAGTTCAGGAACTCGAGTAGAACGCGTTGCGTGGTCTCCTGGACAATGTCTCGGGACATAGATTGAAGGTGGACGCTGTCAACACGAAGCAGCTCACCACCTTCAACCTCATCTGTGTTCACTTCTTCTTCTTCAACTGCCGACATCGAAGCAGCACGCATGACTCGCTTCACATCGTTCACTGTGTCACGGAAGACAGTTTGAAGAGACACACGCAGCTCGCTTTTGCATGCCCGGGCGATGATCTCCGACCAAAAGAGCCGCTTTGTGTGCTTGGACGTAGCGACTTCGCAGCAGAGACCTAGATACCGTGCGTTGATCCCTTCGCGATGTAGTGCCGCCGTCAGTGTCGCACTGTCGTAGATCTGAGAGACGTTAGCCTCAACAAAATCGACAAACCCCGGCACGAGAACAGTTCGCGAGTGTTCATGGGCACTCCACGCTGCGCTATCGAGTAGCTCCGCTTGGATAGGAGCCAAGCTCGCTGGTCGCGAAGAGCACAACGGGATCTCGGCGCCGTACTGCGCCACAAACTCCGGTCGCAATTGTTGCAAACCATGACTTTCCAACTGAAGCGGGTCGGCTGGAAGCGTGTCGAACGTATTCTGGATGACGAGTTGGTGGCTCTTCATTGCGGAGCTGATCCACACACCGGTTCCGCGGCCGACAAAATGTGGGAGTTGATCAAGTCGGCGCTTGTTGTCGTCGCAAAGTTCTCCAACGAAGATGCCCAGGCGACCGTATACTGCTTTCAACTGGTCGTGGAAGCGTTCTTGCGACGCCTGATCACATGCTGTGAGGGCCCTTGAACAATCGATCCGTTTGGTACCTAGAGTGGGCTGAGCGAAGACGAGCGCTCGGAAGCCCAGGTGGTCGACGATGCACTGAAGAGGAACCTGGAGCCGTTCGCTTCGTATACCTTTCTCAATGATGGCTGCGTGCAGCGCTTTCGCAGCTCGCAGTTGGTGACCGAAGATCTTGTGTGCGTAGCGATCGTGGGTAACGTAGATAATGAGCCCACGCGCAACGAACTTGGTGATGTGGAGTCTCGTGGCCTCAAGGTCATTGTTGTAGTCCGTCGCAAGGAACTGGTCATCGTCCAACGCTGTGGGTGGAATCTTCCGAGTATCGTCATCTAGCGCCATCTCCTCGACGATTTCCTGCACCACTTGCTCGGCCTCCAGTCTGAAGTCGGTGATGAAAGATGCCATTTCAAGTCCACGCTGCAAAATAGTATCGCTGCCAGGCTGCAAGAGCAAGCGCTCGAAGCATCGCTGCCAGTCGCGCGACGATGCATCGTCCTCCGTGTGGTTGTCCTGAGCACGTGTAATCACCACGTCATTCTGTGGTCGGGGAGGAGCGTTCGGTTCCTCGTGGCTAGTCGGCTCGATATCCGACACAATCTCCGGCTCGCTCGCTTCGCTTCGCTTCGGATGCCGTGGGGGCCGATCGGAAAAGCTGCCGCGAGGTGTGTTCGCTGGCTCCTTCTGCACCGAGCTTCTCTCGCTCTGGGCTGACGCCTTCTCGCGTGCCATCCAGTGGTGTTTCATCACGCGGAGGTATTGGCTTCGTGAAATGGTGCCTTCTACGTTCGGATCGAGCTGTTGTTGCAGCAGCGAGTACTCGGAGATGTCGCCTTGCCAGCCTACGTAACCACAGGCAGTTGACGATGAAAGGATACCACGAGCTGTACTATGGCAACTACACTGATGCAGATTGGCGTGGGAAAGGATATCGACTGCAGCAGTAGGCGGAGCTTGGACGCGTCCACCTTGTCCGTGCGGCGTGGATCACACTACAAGCACAACGACGGCTTAGTCGTGGCTTTGCTGTCTAGGGACTAGGCACTCAAAAACCCACAGCGGTGAACGCCTCGCTCGCTCTTCGCATCTTCTCCGCGACGCTGTCATGAGTAGAGTTATCAGTTATGGGCTACACACTTGATCTCAATTCCCATCGTACACTGGAGGAACGGAGCTATCGATCGAAGGATCCACACGAGGCTAGAAAACAACAGCAGGCCACAGTGAGCGTTGCATGTCTCGATTACAGCGTCCTTAGAGCAACATAGTACCTGGAAGGCTTCCTGCCACTCGGTGAGTTCCCGCTCGTTGGCGCACGCAAACATGTAGGCCTTCGCGGTCTGTACGAACGATTTACCACGATCAGTTACGTGAGGGGAAATGCCAGGAAACCTACATGGTGACGCTTAAGCTCACCTTGTTCTTGGGGATCAATTGGAAGGCGTGCTTGCGCGTTACACGCTTCTGTATCAGGCACAGCATCAAACGATGTGAGTGGACGTGGCGTTCATCTAGCTGTTGTGTGGACAGCGCAGCGCCGCACATCGTCAGAGACCACAAAGTCGTAGGACGCCAGTTCTATCGCGTAACTCTGCCTCGTGCTGGTGAGCGCGAACAGCGGCTGCTGCTCAGACGCCATGGAGAAGTACTTGAGCACGTGGCCGTCGAGGTGGACCCACTTCTCGGTCCATTTGGACCCGAACAGACCATGCCCGAGCTGCACGGAAAGCGTGAGTCAGCCACAGGGCAGTCGCGCATGCTATCGATGCAGTCATTATATCCACGGAGACGCCACGTACCTTGAAAAGCTTGCCGGACTTGGGCTCGGCGCTGGTCATTTCTCCATTCACGTCTCTGGGTTTCCAGGCGAAGCAAGGGAGGTCATGAAACGGCAACTTCAACGACCACGCTTACATTTCTAAACATGCATGATTCTTTATTTACATTTATGTCATACTAAGTACGCGTGGGTCAGAGTGCGAACTTATGAGCAGCTCCATCCGACGTGGTTCACCACTGGAAGTAAACCTGAAGAGGAAGACGAATGTCATCGACGCGTGAGCGCAAGCGCAAGGACGGTTTCTCTCGGCGGCGGCGCGGCGACAGCGCAGGGAGAGACAGCGACAATGAAGACGATGACTCTGTGGCTGTGATCCCCGACCACCGCACCAAACGGGAGATGGAAACGAGTGCAAACGGCGACCGCAGCGACGACCGTCGCCACGCGGACGAAACGGAGGACGAGCGCGCACGGCGCTTGGATCGCGAAGAGCGTGACGCTTTTGCTGAGCGAGTGAGGCTGAGAGACGAAGAGCGCACGAAGCGTCGCCGCACAGCGGACGATGCGGGTGACGGCACGCGAGGCGGGCTGAGCAAGGAGGAGATCGCGCAGCTGGCGGCGCGAGGAGACGTGTCGTCCAAGGGCGGCGCGACGTCAGCGGTGGAGGAGAAGCTGTCGCGGCTGCGAGAGGTGTCCCGTCAGGAGTATCTGAAGAAGCGTGAGGAGAAGGAGCTGACGCTGCTCGAGTACCAGCTCAAGGACGAGGAGGTGCTGTTCGGAGATGAGCAGCGGTCGCGTCAGGAACGCGAGCAGCTCGAGCTCAACCGCCGCATCTTGGAGACGGCAAAGGCGCGTACCAAGCCAGAGAAAGTGGAAGGCTACCAGCTCCCAGATGCGTACGATGAAGTGGACGACGAAGGCAACCGCGTGCGCAAGAAGAACAAGGACGAGCTGCTCACGGACCGGTACGAAGAGGAGCAGGTGCTGCGGACCGAACAGGAGATTTGGGAGGAGACGCAAGTGAAAAACGCGAAGACGCGATACAGTGCCAAGAACAAAGCCAAAAGCCGCAAAGCGGAGGAAGAGCCAGAGTACGACTACGTGTTCGATGACCAAATCGACTTTATCTCGCAGCAAATGTTGGCGGGGAAGCAGGTCACAGATGAAGATATCAAGCAGGCTCGCCAGAAGATGGAAGATGCCAAGCACATGACGATGCAGGAAGGCCGGAAGAAGTTGCCCATCTACGCGTATCGAGAGTCGCTGCTGGAGGCGATCCGCAATTACCAGGTGCTGATCATCGAAGGCGAGACGGGCTCGGGCAAAACCACCCAAATCCCACAGTATCTCCACGAGGTCGGGTACTCGGAGCTGGGCAAGATTGGCTGCACGCAGCCTCGACGAGTGGCTGCGATGAGCGTCGCGGCTCGTGTCGCGCAGGAAGTCGGCGTGAAGCTGGGCAATGAAGTCGGCTACTCGATTCGTTTCGAGGACTGTACGAGCGACAAGACCGCGATCAAGTACATGACAGATGGTATGCTGCTGCGTGAGTTTTTGACCGAGCCGGACCTCAAGTCGTACAGCGTCATGATCATCGATGAAGCCCACGAGCGCACACTGAGCACCGATATTCTGTTCGGCTTAATCAAGGATATCGCTCGCTTCCGTGAAGACATCAAGATCATCATCGCGTCAGCGACGTTAGATGCGACCAAGTTCAGTGAGTATTTCGACGACGCTCCGATCTTCAAGATCCCCGGTCGTATGTACCCTGTGGATATCCTGTACACGAAGGCGCCAGAAGCAGACTACCTGGATGCGGCCGTGGTGACCGTGCTCCAGATCCACATCACACAGCCGCTAGGCGACATCCTCGTCTTCCTCACTGGTCAGGAGGAGATCGAAGCAGCGGAAGAGATATTACTGCAACGAACTCGCGGGCTCGGGTCACGGATCCGCGAGTTACTCATTCGACCCATCTACGCGACGCTGCCTTCCGAACGACAAGCGCAAGTTTTTGAGCCCACACCTCCAGGAGCCCGCAAGGTCGTGCTCGCCACCAACATCGCCGAGACGTCGCTGACGATCGACGGCATTTGCTTCGTCATCGACACGGGCTTCTGCAAGCAGACCAACTACAACCCTCAGACCGGCATGGAGTCGCTGCTCGTCGTGCCAGTCTCGCAGGCCATGGCCAACCAACGTGCTGGTCGAGCAGGCCGAACAGCACCGGGTAAGTGCTTCCGATTGTACACTGCGTGGTCCTACAAGAACGAGCTCGAAGAAAACACTGTGCCGGAGATTCAGCGAACGAACCTGGGAAGCACTGTGTTGCTGATGAAGTCGCTCGGCATCAACGACTTGCTCAACTTCGACTTCATGGATCCACCACCGGAGAAGGCCCTGATTCGAGCTCTCGAGCAGCTCTACGCGTTGGGTGCGCTGAACGACCGTGGCGAGCTGACCAAGCTGGGCCGCCGTATGGCCGAGTTCCCTCTCGATCCGATGATGTCGAAGGCGCTGCTCGCGGCCGAGAAGTTTGGCTGCACGGAGGAAGTCATGACGGTGTGTGCGATGCTCAGCGTGAACAACACGATCTTCTACCGACCCAAGGACAAGGCCGTGCATGCCGACAACGCTCGCTTGAACTTTGCTCGAGGTGGCGGCGGCGACCACATCACTCTCATGAATGTGTACAACCAGTGGGTCGAGACCAACTACTCAACGCAGTGGACGTACGAGAACTTCGTGATCCAGCGATCGCTCAAGACGGCACGTGACGTGCGTGAGCAGCTTGAAGGCCTGTGCGATCGCGTCGAGCTCGAGAAAACCAGCAACCCGGGCGACCACGAGATGATCCGCAAGGCGATCTGCGCCGGGTACTTTTACCACACAGCCAAGCTGGACAACACCGGCAACTACAAGACAGTCAAGCACCAGCGGTCCGTTGCGATCCACCCGAGCTCGTGTTTGATCAAGCTGGAGGAGCGGCCACGCTGGCTCGTGTACCACGAGCTTGCCTTCACGACCAAAGAGTACATGCGCAGTGTGATCCCGATCAAGTCCGAATGGCTACTGGAGCTGGCGCCGCACTACTACCGCTCGAAAGAAGTCGAAGACCCACAGACCAAGAAGATGCCCAAGACGGTGGGAAGAGCTGGCTGAGCTGTTCGTGGAAAGTGAGGAAGCAGCCAAGGCACTCGACAACAGTCAATACAATACAGATTATACCAAAACACGAAGTGCTATTCATCAAAATGGATTTGTGCAGCTTGCTTACGAACGACTGGAGTCTCCTACCGACTCTCTCCCTAGTTGTCGTTGTTGCTCTGGCGCCAGTGGTCCACGAGCGACTTAAAAATGCCGTTCGGGTTGCGCTGTAGCTCGTTCGGCGGGCCGAACTCGGCGACCTGGCCCTTCTCCATGACCAGGATGCGGTCGGCGTCCAGGATCGTGTTGATGCGGTGGGCGATCGTCAGACTCGTGCAGTCCTTGAATTCTTCGCGGATGCTCTGCTGGATCTTGCGGTCCGTGTCCGTGTCGATCGACGCCGTGGCCTCGTCCATGAGAATCACCTTGGAGCGCTTCAGCAGCGCACGCGCGATGCTCAGCAGCTGACGCTCACCAACGCTGAAGTTGGCGCCCTTCTCTTCAACCGGCTCGTCCAGCGCCGTCACGGCCTTGCCCAAGTGCGCACGCTTGATCGACGTCCAGATCTGGTCGTCCGTGAACTCATCAAACGGATCCAAGTTGAGGCGGATGCTGCCCGAGAACAGCACGGGGTCCTGCGGGATAATCGACACGTTCGAGCGCAAGTCGTGGAGGCCGAGCTTGCTGATGTCCATGCCGTCGATCGTGATCACGCCGCCGTCGAGTTCCGTCAGTCGCATTAGCGCGACCATCAAACTGCTCTTGCCGGCACCAGTGCGACCCACGATGCCGATCTTCTCGTGGGCGTTCACCTTGAACGTCAGGCCACGAAGTACGCGAGGAAGGCCCGGGCGGTAGCGCAGCGACACGTTCTCAAAGCGGACCTCGCCCGAGTGCGGCCATCCACGGCCAATCTTCAAGTCACCACGCGTCTCGAGCGCCGCCTCCGTCGGCATCTCCGTGTAGGTCTTGATACGCTCCACCGACACCATTTGCGTTTGGAGCTGGCTCACCATGCGCACAGTCCAGTTGAGCGACTGGGTCACGCTGAACGCGTAGGTCAGCGACACACCCACGAGGCCAGCGAAGGCCGTGCCCTGAGCGGCATCCGTCGTGTGCGCAAACACGGCCGCGAGCGCAGCACCGGCGGCGATGACGGTGCCGACGAACTCCAAGCGAAGCGCCAGCCAGCAGTTGACCGAGAAGTTGAGGAAGTACGCGCGCTGGTTCTTGTCGAGCAGGAACTGGTTGCGACCGATGAACTTGTCTTCGACGCTGTACGCTCGGATCGTCGAGAGACCATCGAGCGTCTCCGAGAGCAGGGCGAAGATCGGCGAGCGGCTGATCGAGTCGAGACGCTGCAGTTCACGCGACGTCTTGATGAAGTAGCGCTGGGACATGTAGTACGAGACCATGACAGGCACCAGGATGGCCATGAACGGCGGTGTGACGTAGCAAACGGTCGCCAGCGTCACGATGACACTGATGACCGTACCCAGAAGCATCGACCAGGTCGACGGGATGCTCTCGTCGACGGTGTAGACGTCCTTGGAGAGACGGTTGACGATACGACCCAGAGGCGTCGTGTCGAAGAACGAGATCGGAGCGCGAAGCACACGCGCGAGCAAGTCGTGGAAGAGAATGCGGCTGGCGCGGAGGCCACCGAGGTAGAGGAGCAGAATACGGATGAACAGCACCACCGCATACGCACCGTTCAGCGCCATGTACACATACACATAGTACATCTGCGAGTTGCCACTGTTCGGCGCATCCTCCGACCAGTACGAGATCCACAACGTCGACAGAAGCGAGATCGCCTGAGCGGCGACATAGCCAAACACCACGATCAGGCCCATGGGGAAGCCACCGAACGCCTTGATCCACGCACGATACACATCCCACACGACATCACCAGTCGAGCGATCCTCATCGGACATGAGCTGACCGACAACCACACCCTCGCCGTGACCACTGCCATCGCTGCGGGTCGAAGACGCACGCGAGCGACGGTCCAGGCGCTGCAGCTCGCCACCGGCGTGCTCGTTCTCCTCATCTTCGTCTTCATCATCAAGTTCCTCGTTGACAGTCTCTTCCTTGTTGTCGCTCTCGACGTAGTTCGCCACCATTTGTGCCAGCACACCCTTCTTCGCAATCAACTGCTTGTACGCTCCCGTCTCCACGATCTTGCCATCAGCGAGAACAGCGATGTTGTCGCAGTGGTTCAGGAAGCTCAGCGAGTGCGTCACGAGCACCACGAGCTTCTTCTTCAGCGCCTTCTTGATGCAGTTGGCGAAAATGTCGCTGCCGACGTGGCTATCTACAGCCGACAAGATGTCGTCCAAGATGTAAATGTCGGCGTTCTGGTACACCGCACGAGCCAACGCCACACGCGTACGCTGGCCACCGCTGAGGTTGATGCCCTTCTCACCGATCTCGGTCTGGTCACCGGCGGGGAGAATCTGCAAGTCCTTCTTCAGCGAGCTCACGCGGATGGCTTCCTCGTAGCGAGCAGACTCAAACGGGAGACCGAAGCAAATGTTCTCGCGCACCGTGGCGTTCTGGATGAAAGGCTGCTGCGAGACGTACGCGACCGACCCACGGAGTGCGACTTCACCGCTGCTGCAGCGAGCGTCGCCGAGGATACCGGACAGCAGCGTCGACTTGCCCGAGCCAACCGGACCCACGATGGCTTGAAGCTGACCCATCTTGCCGTAGAAGTTGATGTTGTGGAGAATCGGCCCGTCGTAGGCCTTCGGCGAGGCCACCGACGACTTCTCGTCGTCCGATCCCTTCTTCGCCTCGACCTCTGGCGCTGTATCCCACTTGAAATCCGCATTCTTGACCAACACGCCGACCTCCTTGAGGCTGCCGGTGCTCACCTTCACACGCTCCTCCTCCAAAAAGAAGTTGCGCAGACGCTCGAAGCTCACACTCGCCTCCACGACGTTGTTGATCACCTGCGGAAGCATGAACAGCGGGAAGCGGAGGATGTTGAACAGCGCGAGACTCGTGAGCGCCGTGCCGACGTCGAGCGTGTTGCCCAGCAGCACGTAGGTCAGGAACGACAGCACCGTCACGAGCGCAGGCACGATCGCGAAGATCGTGTTCGAGCCACTCTGCGCCAGCACGTAGATGCGCAGGCGACGCAGCTCGTCGTCACGGAACTTCATGACGCGGTCCGTGAACGAGTTCTCCCACGACTTCATCTTGATCACTTTGATGCCCGAGAGCACTTCGTGGCAGATCTTGATACGCTCGTCCTTGACCTTCATGAGCTTGAGCTGCAGGCGGCGCATGCCCTTGGAGATCAACGCCATCACAGGGATGAGCAGCACGATCACGGCGACGCCGGCAAACGTCGCGACGCCGATCTGCTGCCACAGCAAGAAGCACGACACGATGATCTGGAACAGCGCGTACCAGACACCGTGCAGGTACGGCGTGAGGTCCTGCAGACGCTGCGCGTCGATGGTCATGAGGTTGGTGATCTCGCCCGTGGTCTTCTTCTGGCGCGCGGCCGACGAGAGCACCAGCGACTTCTTGAACACAGCCGTGACAATGGCACTGCGCAGTTGCATGCCCGTCTCGAAGCAGTAGAAGAAGTACTGGCGCAGCGCGAACGACTGGATCACGCCGGCCACGAAGATGATGCCGGCGTACGTGAGTCCCTCGGACAGCGGCGCCTCCGGGTCGCTCAGATACGCGATGATATCCTTGATCACGATCGGCCCGACAAACTGCAGCGAGTCGTGGAGCAGCTTGAGGAAGCCGGCGGCGATGAACTTGGCGCCGAACGCCGACGCCAGTGCCGACGCCAGGCTGGCCTTGCCGCTGGCGCGCTGCTGCGCCCACTTCTCCTGGAACTTGGCCGAGATGGCCGCCGCGCGGTTGTACGGGTCCAGCTGGAACAGATCGTCGGCGTCCAGCGGGCGCTCATTGCCGAGCTTCATGAGCGGCGTGACCCACGTGAAGAAGACCGACGACCAGCAGCTCGCGTCCTGCGTCGGGTAGCGGTCGCCCAGGCCGCCGCTCGCGTGCGCGTCGCCGTCGTAGGCGTCGTACGGCACGCGCAGCAGCGGCTTCGTCTCCTCCGGCATCTTCGTCTTCGGCGTCTTGCCCATGGTGCAGCCTTTCCCCAGTTAGACCCTTGGACCTTCGAGAGGCTTCTTTCGGTCTAAGTGGCAGTCTAACTCCCCCCTGACTGCGACTGAGAGAATAAAAGACTGCGTCTATCCGAGCTGCAAAGGGATGCGGTCCGTCACAACTTCCAGTCTAACGTGGCGACGGAAACAAGGCGTTTAGATCCAGTGGTGACCGTTGCAGGAGTTCGCGCGTTGGATCGAAGGATTGCGCCGGATGGATCGAGACAAGTCGTATGTTTATGGTCCAATCCACATGCTTCAAGTGTGATTTTAGCATCTGATTGGATAAATATTATAATTAGATCGTTATCACTGGCTGAAAATACGTGAAAATGATGACGGAATCATCGATGTTGGATCACTATTTCATGATTTTGGACGCTTGGACCTGAATGATGGTGGATCCTTTGATTATTTCATCGAAAGAGCTGCCAGGTCCACCAGCGGAACATACACCTGCGTGGGAGGAGAGGGCGATGCCTGCGTTCGTGCAGGAGCACATGA
>JAADXN010000462.1:0-23023 GCA_023337875.1 Pythium apleroticum | reverse complement strand
CCCCCCCCCCCCCCCAACATCAGTCACGACGAGATCTCCACCTTTGCAAAAAAAAGAAGATCATCTGGACGAGGTGTCGATGTGAATGATGGTCTGCAGAAGGATCTTTTGGTCCAAGAGATCCAACACGACGATTCATGGAGAGGCGGGAGCATCGCTTTCTGCAGAACAGCAAAGCCGGAGGAGACTGACAACCCAACAAGCCCACGTGGACGAACAACGAGGACCCTCACGCCCACATGAGCTGGAAGAATGGGACGGCATTCAAGGCGGCGCTCGCGGCCCAGGGCTCCAGCCTCACCCACGAGGATCTATTGCGGGCGTTCCCCTCGAAGGGCGACTCGCCAGAAGATCCTGCGCTCCGACACCCATCATAAGCTCAAGAAACAGCGCCGATTTGATTTCCGGCCGAGTGCCGAAGAGACCGAGAGGCTCCAGCGCCATGGCTTTGTCGTGTCGGAGCGGCTCGCTGCCGACAGCTTCGCGGAACAGTACTACCGACTGTACTCGGACGACATGCCCGTGTACGTGACGAGCGACTCGGTGCTCCACGCGTGGCACCGCAGCTTCGACGCGTTCCTCGTCGACTTGGAGGAGCAGCTGCTTCCGTTGCTGGTAACTGTTCTTGAGAGGGCTCGTGGCGTCTGTGCCAGCCTATCGGCGGCTGATGGACACACGCTGAGTGCAGTAGCCGACGTGGACATGTATCTCGCAGTTGCCAAGAGTCTGCTTATGGAAGAGCCTGCTTCAGTGACGGCCGACGCTGCTGGTCTAGCAGCTACGCTGGACTCCATCAGCACAATGCAGTTTGGAAATGCCGAGCTCTTCTCCTGTCCGCCACGCGAGGTCGACTTCTCTCTCTTCCAACCGAGAGGACATTACACCAAGAGTGAGCTCTTGGCTCGATATTTCCAGGCCACGGTGTGGCTTGGCACCGTCGACTTCCGCATCGACGGCACGGAGGATTCCGTCAGCGACAGGCGTCAGCTTCAGTGTGCGTGCGTGCTGATCCATGTGCTTCGAGAGGCTCAAGTCCTGGCCTTGGTGGACGCCATACATTCCATTGTTGCGACCATCACTGGCGATGGTGTTGGTGCTGACAGCATGACTCCACAGCAGCTCCACGAGCTCCTTGGCGATCGCGACATCATTGCCACGTACTGTGGTCCCGACTGCGAAATCGCTTTGCGGGAACTACAAGACGAGATCGCGAACCGAAGTCTCGGTACCCAAGCCATCGCTGGCCATCCAATGACCGAGTCGAGCGCAGCTGCTGCCTCCCCTTCCATCCGTGCGCGTTTGCCGACCTCTTTCGCCTTTTTTGGTCAGCAGTTTGTGTGGAGTGCGTTTGTGTTCTCCAAGCTCGTGTACGACCAAGTCCTGCAAGAAAATATAAAGGTCGTTCGGCGCATTCCGAGTGCAGTCGACGCGGCGTTCGCTCTGTTTGGCAACGACGGTGCGAGCGCCGAGATCGCGAAGCGATTGACGAGTACTGCCAAGACGTCAGAGGACTTCGTGGAATTCCGAGATGGTGCGCCGTTTACGTCCAACTTGCTAGCCGTTCGTCGAGTGATCTTTGAAGAGCTCCCGAAGGCGGATCCAACGACCTGCAGCTTGGCTCTGCTGTGGCAGCTCGCACTCCGAGAGCTGTCCGCGAAGAGCTCCAATGGCAACGCTGTGTTCCATTCCGAGACGTGAAAGAAGCGCCAGATGAATACCCAGATCGCGTCGTTCACGCAGCTTCGCCACGACACGATCCTGTACGCCAAGCAGAGCTTCACGATGCGAACCAAGTGCGAGTATGCAGCAGGCTTCGTGGATCCATACCCGGCGTTCTGGACCAAGATGCAGCAGCTTGCTGAGAGGACGCTGAGTGTGGCTGCCAGCATCAGCCAGTTTGTGCCCAAGAGCCAGAAATCCAAAGACCTCTTCACTGGCTGGGAGCCTCCGATGGTTGATAAGGCCACCGCACTGTTCAAGAATTTTGCGACGGTGACTGGCAAACTCAAGGACATTGCCATAGCGCAGTCGCTTAAACAGAGCCTCACCGACGACCAAGACACCTTCCTCAAAAGCGTCATCGAAGAGCGCTTTAAAAGCGGCGCCTCTCGGTATTTGGGCTGGTATCCGAGCCTGTTCTACACACAACGAGAGGACTCGGGCGAGAAAGACCATCTCGTCGCCGACGTCCACACTGACACCCCGTCTGGGGAGCATGGCGACCCGGGAGGCATCCTACACCTGGGTGTGGGCGACGTGAACCTGGGCTTCTTCGTAGTCGGCAAGGTCATGTACGCTGGTCCTGTGTTCAGCAGCTACGAGTTTGTCACAGAGATCAACGATCGACTCAGCGACGACGACTTTAAAGAGCGCGTCCACGAGTTGAAGGCGCCCCTGTGGGCTCGTGAGTCGTTCTTGGTGGCCAAGTGATGGTGATGTCGCTTCGAGAGACAGACAGACAGACTGCGCTGTAGATAACTGCGATAAATGAACGCGCTGGCATGGTGGCTACTCTCTTACGAATAGTCGATTGCCATGCACGCCGTCATTCTCATGATGGTGGTGGTGCTGCCGCAGCTGGGAGATCGCCACGTTCAGCGCGTGCCGCAGTTGACGTGAGTGCACGTCGTACGCCAGCGCTTGCTGGAACGCACTGCTGGCGTCGGCATATCGCCCCAGACCGTACAATGCGTAGCCAAGGCGGAAGTACCCCTGTACAGAAATGAGAAAAGTTGAGTCGCCGGAAGGTCTCATGTAAAGAACGAGCGAACCATTCTCACCACAGTGGCCGTGGGTGCGATCCGCACTGCGTGCTCTGCGTCCTGTAAAGCGGCTTCGTATTTGCCCAACGCCGCCAACAGAGTCGACCGACGCGTGTACAACACAGCCATGTTGCGTGGCGTCTCGGCCTGAAGCTCCACCAGTTTGTCGTACTTTTCCAGCATCTTCACCACGGTTTCCGTCTCTACGAAGATCGGCTCGCCGCCCATCACGATCGCCTGAAGCGGGTGGCCTATCAGTTCTTGTACTGGTTGCTGCTCGACGATTTCGACCGTTTGGCGTTGAGAGGGTTTTGCAGGCGGCTTGGTCAGTGATGGAAGTCCTTTACCCGAGGGTGACGGAGGCTGGATGGTCGTGGAATCGTCAGCCTTGTTGTTGCTCGCCGACCTCTGGGCATTCGACCGCTTGGGGCTCTGCCTGCTCGCCGGTTCGCCCCCAGGTGTCGTCGCACGGCTGCCTGGTTTGCTCTTCGGCTTCTTGCGTTCCGTTCTCGTGGAGCCGTCGGTCTTGATGGGGGAGATCGGCAGATTCAAGTTCAGCGGCATGATCACCGGCTCGGATTGGGACCCGCTCAGCGTGCGGACAGGCGTTGACGGACCCTGTGAGCCTCCTAGTTTCATGAACGGATGCGGCTTGGAGTTGCGCAGCGTGAACTTGTGGGCTTCACACGCGATCTCCTTGTACTTGCCGCGCTTGTATAGCTGCAGGCACGTGCATTCTGGAAAGTACGCCTTGCTGCCGTCCGTCGGAACTGAAAGAAGCGCGGCTTTGATCGCACTGATCTGCTTCTTCTCGTTGTCGAGGTGCTCTGCCGTCTCAAACAGCGCGTCTGTGGGCTTCAGCGTCGACATCGGACCCTGAGCATTTGAACTCGCATGCGTCGCGTCCATACTTCCCGGTCCTTGAGGAACCTGCCGAAGAGAACGGAACGGATGCATACTGTACCTGCCAAAATGCTCGCTATCTTTAGGTTATCAAAGAGAACGCTTCGCATCGTGGAGTTTTGGGGGGCGTTGTTGTCGTTTTGGGGGGGCGTTTGTCGTCTTCGTACATCTCTCGACAGGTCGTCGTCGCCTTCGCCCGTCGCAATAAGCAAAATATGTCGGGGTGTTGTCAAATAATAGATACGCTGGCCACACGGCGGTGGTCACCACAGTCTCCACGTAGACGCCGCGCTGAGCCGTCGGATCTCGCGTCGTTGGCGCCGCGTGCGGACGCTGAGACCTCCCGACTCGACGGGCTTGGCCCATGGATCGATCACTTGCTTGCTCTGGAAGAGGCCTTCGTCTTGGTCTTGGTCTTCGTCGTCGTCGTCGGAGTCACCTTGGAATACTAAGAGATCGACAGCATCGTCACGGACGTCAGCAACATGAACACTTGGCTCGGCGGCCTCGTCGCACACCGGCACCAGCACAAGCGAAGACGAAAGGCCACGTACTTCTTCCCACGCGTTCTGGAAACGCGATGACGTCCGCTGGAGCACATCCAGGATCGGCTCCACAACGCTCTTGACGTCGCAGCACCCTCGCTCGTCGTCTTCCACACTATCGTCAGCCAGTCCGTCGCTGGCCGAGGCCTCGCTCAGCAGCTCTTCGTGGTCGTCTTCCCACTCACTCGTCGTGAACCGCTTCGTCACGGTCTCTGTGTACTCACTCGTCAACGAGATGCGCTTCGGCTGCGCAGGCGCCGTGGGCGGCGTGGCCCCTTCCGAAGACTGGTCAGGCGTCTCAAACTCCTTCAAGACGCTCGAGCGGCGCGTCTTCAGACCTGGCGACGGCGTCTTGATGCCCCCGTGAGGGGAGAACAACGCCGCGAGAGGCGACGTGGATGTCGACGACTCACCGGTCTTGCGTTTGCGAGACGACGACGAGCCCGTCTCTTCCTGCACGGACACAACGTCAATCTTCATGCTGCTGCGCTGGCTGCGGCGCGACGCCGTCTGTGGCGTGCGGCCTTTCTCCGCGGGCGAAGTCGATCGTGACGCCGACGGCTTGACCGGTGTCTCGATCTGGTGGTACATGACAGACCCTTTCACTGGCGACGGCGGGGCCTTCGACGCCATGGAGAACGACCGGATCTTGATCAGCTCCGGCAGCTGGCCCTCCTGCAAGACGTTTTCCTGTTCGTCTTCCTCGAGCAGCTCAACGTCCACGTCCTTGCTGCGTTGCCACGTCGACGACACGGTCTTGCTCGACCCCGCGTATTCACCTGCCACACTCAGTCGCTGGCGCTTGGCCTGCTGCGCCGCCGCGCGACGCACTTGCCGACCCGCGGCCTTGACTTCCTCGAGCAGTCGCAGAACCTGCAGCGGCGTGCCGTCGTAGTACGTCGGCAGATACTGAAAGCAGTACAGATCGCGCGGACTCGCGCCCTTCTGGATCTTGAGCCCGGCGGCCACCAGCAGCTTGCAGTCGTCGTCATTGAGCTCGATGAACTGCGTCTCCTGGCTCTGGCGCTCGCCGCCACTGCTGCGCCGCACGATCGCGTTCCACATTTTCAGTCTGTTGGGGGGTTGGATTGCGTCTGCCTGTGGGTTTCTGAGCGTGCGAATCGCGTGGAGAAGAACAGCGAGCGCGGCGCTGCGTCTGCGAGGGCGGTTAGCTGCGTGTGGCTGTGTGGGAGTACCTGGAGGCGGCTGTCTAGATATAGAACGTGGCGCTGTGTGCCGGAGAGCTTCCGTCGGCCCGTCCGTCCGTCCGTCCGTTCTTTCTGGTTGTGTCAGGAGCTTCCTCAACAAAATGGGCGCCAAAGGAAACACGGGTCGACCCATTTGCCCTACATTAGGGCAAGATAAATTACGTCATTGACTGTCGTCGCGTTGTTGAAGTGGATATTTTCGCTCAATTCGCGTCAATGATTGGCCAATACTGGATATCAAACTTCACACCTCTATTAATGGATGTTGAGGGTTACGAATTCGGATAGAGAGGTCGTAACCGACTATCACTCTCGTTGCACCATTTTGGCGCGAGTGACGGAATCAAACGCTCGCCACCAAGCGACGAAGCGGGATTGGAGAGAAAGCGACGCGGCATCTTCGCAGCGTATTTGCGCGTGTCGTAGGAGCTCTACGCGGATGGATCCGCTGTCAGATTACACGGCGCTGTCTCCGCGTGAGAATGATGCGCTGGTCGGTGACAGGCGTGGTGACTCCGAGGACGTATCGAGCCAGCAATGCAGTGCGGATCCCAACGCGTTCGCTGGTCTACGACGGCCGTTTAGCGTCGTGATGCCGCAGCGAAACGCAACGATGGGCGCAACCGGTGGTGGTTTACGGGCTGCGCTTGGCCTGGGTGCGTCTGCGTCGCAACTGAGCCAAGTCGGGGCAAATAGTCAGGTGGCGAGTCAGTTCCACGAGGTGTTTCTCGAAGACACGCAGCACGATGAGGACGGCACGATGGTTTCTGCAGCGAATGGAGAGCGGTCCGCAGAAGAACACGAAGGAGAAGACGAACAGGTGGAGAAGGAGGAGGAGAAACCCGTGGAGAAGGTGCAGCAGGGCCATCGCCTGCGTGGCGCATTCACGAACAGCGGTGGCGGGTTCCTGTCCGTCCTGGAGCAGCAGCCGTGGGCAAAATCTTCAGCAAGAGCCGACAAGGACTCGACCAATGCGAATGTAGGAACGAAGTCGGATGAAGACGTGATTGAGGTGGACGACCGTGAAGAGGAAGACGTCCCGATGCAGCCCCCAGATCCTGGAGATGAGACTGTCGTGCGAGGCGGGGGGTTCATCGTTGACGATGACGATGCGGCGGATCCTGATGCTACGCCCGTGCGAGAAGCTCATTCCGAGGGAGATGACGCGCATGGCAGTGATGCAGCGGTGGACGATGATCAGGTCTCGATGGGTTCGACCCAGGTGCTTGATGAGGACCTTGAAGGCGACCAAGATCTTGGAGAAGACGCCGACTATGAAACAATGCCCAGCACAGAGGCGTTTCCCGAGACGATCGACGAAGACGCTGCCTTAGAGGACCATACCGTCGAGTCTGCGAGAGAGACTAGCATCCCAGCCACCCCCGAGGATCAACCCATCAACGTTCCAGTCGCTTCGGTTGGTGTCAAGGCAAGTTCGAGTGGTCCTGACTCCGCGAACCGATTCCTGAAGAGGAAGCAGAAGGCTCGAGACACACTGCGTCAAGATGAACGAGCGTTCGTCGACACCGAGGATCAAACGTTGGTCGAAGTCGCAGCAAGGATACGTCGAGAACGAGAGCTCAAGGACACGGAAGACCAAACGTTGGCTGAAGTGGCAGCGAGAGTTCGTCGAGAACGTGAGCAGACAGAAGACAAAGCAGCTACAACTGTCCCACCGTCAACAGCGTCGGGTACATCTATTTGGTCATCGCAAGACGAGAGTCAAGAGGAGTTGCCGCCGACTCAACCGTCGAAGCAAGCTCCCGGAGCGTTGAGAAAGCGAGGCAAAGTGGAATCGACAGCCCAGCTAACTGATTCACAAGAGCGGTCGTACGAGTTCGTCGATTCAAGCTGCCAATGTGGTGAAGCCGCGTGTGAATGCGATGGTGAGGCAGCGCCCCCTGTGAAGACGTCAATTCGACCTTCCTCAGCGATTCGCAACCTCGAGTTTTCGTTTGCCATTCCTGAGTCTCAAGACAGTGAGTCCCAGCAGCTCGACAGCTTTCCAGATCTTGGTGCACTAGCGTTGAAAACTCTCCAGGCGTCGCACCTAGTTGAAAAGCCGCAACCGGGACAAGTTCAAGACGCCACCAATGCTGACCAGTCACCGCAGAAGCGTAAGAGTGGTGTCGCCAGTGCAGATGAGATGACGCCGAAGAAAGCTCGAAAAGCGAAAGCCGTGTCTCCTTCGAGTGCACCAAGTACGCCAGTGGCAAATCGGAAGCGAGGACGAACTTTCCTGTCTCCTGACGCTGGCGCAGACTCGGCGAACGAGAAGCGATCCAAGGAAGTCACGCCGAAGAAGTCGACCCGTGGTGCCAAGCCACCAATTGTTCCTTCGTCAGTCGCAGGTTCGGTGACCCCAAGCGTGCGGACTCGAGCAAGAATTCTGTCTCCCATCCCTAACGAGTCGTCTCGGGCTTACGTGTCGCGAACCAAGTCGCTCTTCAAGGGCAGATTTGAGTTCTGCCTCACCGGTTTCACGGGAGAAGGACAGGCAAACCTCGCAAAGCTCATTGAAGATTACGGCGGCCGTGTGTGGGAGCGCCATCAAGATGTGTTGCAGAAGAAGCCGAACAACAAGGCCGTGGTGATAGCGACATCGGTATCCTGGCGCAAGCTCAAGTTCATGTTCGCAGTCGCGTGTGGAATTCCTGTCGTTCACCCCGAGTGGATTCACGCCTGTATCAAGCAACGACAGCTCGTGCCTTTCGACGGCTACTGCGTGCCGTCGGGATGCTCCGTGACGACTGGCAAATTTGAATGTTTGCCCGTCAAGGAGCTTGACATCTTCCGAGGACTCAAATTTGGCATCCCGCTCGATGTACAACCAGCCAACCGTGATACGACCAAAAGTATGAGCGAGCTGATTTCGTTCATTCTGCGAGCTTGTGGCGCAGATCACGTCCAGGAGGTAAGTTGGTGATTGATTTGTTCAGGGGCCAGGATGGCGGAGCTTATGCTAGTGTACTGTACAGGATTTACAGGCTTCTCGAGAGCAGGTCGTTGATATCGTATTGGCAGATGAGTTGACGAAGGTGCGGTGCAATTCTCGCCGTGTATCTATCTGGGCTCTTCAGTCTCACAACGATCGGCGTTTGTGGCTCAGGTATGCGAGTACCATGTTCGGAAGCACCAGGCTGCAGTCAAGACCTTTGCGTGGGTGACAGAGTGCATGATTCTTCAGGTTGGTCGTTGCCCGTACGCCCAGGACTCGGATGACCTGAGTTGTTGACAACTTTGTGCCTTGTAGCGCTTTCTTGAGCCGAAGGAAACTGCTTTCACGCCTCAGCAACCAAAATCCATCGAGTCCAAGGCACGCGGAGAAGTGGCCGTGATGGCTGCGTCAGCACAGATCGGCGACAGCGAGCAGTGCGTGCTTTTATCGCCGAGGACGCTTTGCTCCAAATGTTAACGGACGATGTTTTGTTCTAGGACGACACTCAAGCTCCACGTTGGGGAGCTACTGCTCGTTGATTTGTCAGCGGAAGCAAAGATCGACCACTTTCTCCTGTTCGACGTGTGCGAGATTCTAAGCATCCACGTTAGCCAAGCAGGCACTGCTGAGAGCAGTAAACGCAAGCCAGCTTCGGGGCCGTCGCGATCAGTTCGTCTGCACGTTGGCGTTCTTGAGCGGTACGTTTCCTCGACAAACCTCACTTGGAACGCTATGTATTGATGCCCTCATGGTTCATTTAGACGACCAAACTCGCCAGAGCTCAGCCGACGCCACACGCGCGTGATCGATTTGACGCCAGATAAGGTGAAACGCCGCGTTGTCGCTGTCTCCAAAGCCGATTTCGACGCGATGCGATACCGAGATGAGAGCATCTTCTACTATGAAGAGGAATAAGAGGGCAGCATTATGCCACTGTGAGTATCTATTTGTCGGTGAACAACATGGCTGGTTTGGCTCAGATTTTGAAGGAACTGAAAAAGTCGAAGTATCTGAAGCTATCGTGAAGGGGCACACCCACAATACCACCGACACCCAAGCGACGGCAATCGAAAGAGCAGTCACCATGGAGCCTCTCGACGTGATCTCCATGGGCGTTTTCTCGTACTTGAAGAAGCACAAGCGCGTTTCGCATCTCGACCACAAGGCATTCGTTGGTGCCACCAGTGTGCAGCTCAGCGTGTGGGACCAGAAAAACCACCCATGCCAACTCCCGGACGACCTCAGGCGCTTCTACACGATCACGAATGGTCTCTCGGTCAAGTGGTTTGCGTTCTTCAAGACCGAGCCGGCGCTCGTGGGCCACTTTGCTCTTAACAGCGTGCAAGATCTGCAGCGGAGCCGCATCGACAACTTCCATTCTGCCTGTCGTCCTGCAGACCAGCATCGCGTTCGCCATCTTCAGGTACGTCCGAACTCCGCGTATTCGACCTCCGTTTATGGAAGCTGACACGTTAGGTTTTAGAGTGACACCACTGCGACTGCATTCCCACTGGAGTCTTCCCCACACTGCGGTGAAGTCTCTCTCATCTTCTTTTCAGGTATGTATTCCCCTGTTCACACTTCGAATTGCTGGCCAATTCTCACTGCGTATATGCTGTGTTACCATGATACTTCAGACAAATCTGCCCAGGTTTGGCTTCGTGATCTGCGTGGGAAGTGGAGCTTCCTCGCCGAGAGCTTCACTCACTACTACCGGATGATGATCGCGCACCTCGGCTTGATTTCGTGGCAGGCAATCTTCTCTGACACTGGCGTGGACCCTACGCGGATGCCGTGGTTCTACTTGTTCATTCCGCAGCGAATGGCGATGGACGAGCAAGAGGAAAACGAGTCTCTCGCGTCTATGCGTAGCCTCCAGTCGACTGTCCCTCAGAAAAACATGAAGCAACCGGTTTGAGCGTGTGAGGCGGCAGTTCAATGACGAGCGATTTGTGGATTATTGATGTTTCCTGGTGAGCACAAGTGGATCATCCAGCATGGTGTACGTATCGAGGAGCTTGTTCTTGTAGAGGATCCTCGATATCGCTTGCACGATGCCGAAGATGATCACCAACAGAGAGAAATACTGCCGCGAAGAGAGTTGGGTGAGATTCAGTGCTAGTGTTGGCATGGGACGAGATAAACTCACTTGGATCCACGCAGTCTTGAGCAGTTCTGCCCACGTTGGACGGTACCTACACCAACCACAAGTGATCCGTTCAGTTGTTGAACGCATAGCGCAGGCAGCACCGCTGAAACCCACAGGACATCGACTGGAGGGATTCGTATGGTCATATCCAAGTGGAAGCTTCGCTTGCGGGTCGCTGGAGCTCCTGGTGCGACGTCGGTCGTCCACGTGGGCAACGGGACGTCAAAGGGAGTGTGCCCTACATACCAAACAACAATCCGCAGTGAATGTCTATGAGAAGCACAACGACCCTCGCGTGAAGACTCACAGTCTCGAGTTCGAAACGTAGACACAATAGCATCCAGATCGAGATCTTGCGGGCCGAAGATCCTCGAGGTATTCAACAGCGGCTTGCCTGCAAAAGGGCGCTGCATTCTGTCGCCATTGCTCGCGTCAAGCAAACATCAGCAAGTGAGGGACGGCACAGGCTACCACTTACTTGCTTGTGACATGGGCCGGTATTCGCATCTCCAGCCGCAGATCTCCGTCCAGGCTGAGTGACGAGAAGGGCAGCGGAGACGAGAACGTGAACGCTGCCATGGCGTCCATGTTGATCTTAGCATGCGATTGTAGTGTGAAGTTGAGGAACACGAAAGCCCTGACTTGGTAGATTGCCTCGCCTGCTTGCAACGGCGTCGTCAACCGGACGTGGAGGGTCTCAGGAGCGCCATCTCTATTGCTGTCCACTTCAAACGCCTTCATTGTTTTACAGAAAGTCAACACCCTAAGCAATGGTTTCCCATTTCAAGTGCAGCCAAGTTCATACTAACACGGATGTGTGACGCGCGCATGTCATCCTGGAGAATGCGCTGGATTTTGGTCGGCAGGGAGTTGGGCATCACTCGAACGTACTCCTCCTTCCCAACACGAGCATCACTGCGCCTCCCTTCCAAGACTGCAATGCACTCATACGTGAGCTTCACCGTCGGCAGCTCTGAGTACGTGTTCGTCTTAGGCCAAAACCCTGTTTCACAATCACGATCGTGAGCTTCACCGTCGGTAGCTTATGGAGAATCGAAGAGCGCACCTGAGGATCCTTGGGCGAGAAACAGCGGCACGAACACGACAACTAGCGACAACACCAGCGATACGAGATGCGGGAGCGACCCAGCGCCGGCGTAGTAGCGGCGCTGCACAGGCGCACTGTAGCATTGCGCACGCATGACCCCGCCGTCTTCTTCTTCAATCGAAAATGGAAACGACCTTTCATGGCATCGCTGTATCACCCACATCAGTACATTTTTGGATTGAAGATAGAGTGCTCAGGATAGTGTGGTTTACGTTAAATACGGTATCAATCCAACGGATGAGTGTTCGCACTCTCCCACAATCACAGACCCTAACATAGGATTCTGCCTAATTTCTCATGAAAATTTGGGATTGATTTGAGTGGGTACACTGGGTCACTGCTCTCTTCTCGCGATTTTCTCATCGTTGCTTCCTCTTGCTGCGACCAGCGTCAATCAACCCCCGGCCGGCGTCTCCATCAATCAGTCCGCGTCTTTCTCCTCGTCGTGCATCATGATCTCTGCGTCCGTGGGGATCAACTCGAGTCTGCTGCTGGAGCCGGCACAGACGCTGGCGTTCGCGCTGGACGCCACGGCGCCGCCCACCGCCGCCACGACGGCGTGCCTCACGCTGTCCAACATCTCGCCGCGCAAGCACGTGGTCTTCAAAGTGCGCACGACCAACGTGAACATGTTCATGGTCAAGCCAGCTCAAGGCGTGATCGAGCCTGGCGGCAACGTGCCCGTGGTGATCACGCTGCTGGCCGACTCCACGCAGCGCCTCGTCAAGCTGCCGACGGCAGAGCGTGACGCCATCATCGAGCGGTTCCTCATCCAGAGCATTGACCGGTCGGACGATATGCGAGGCTTCAGCGTGGATGATTTAAGCGCGTTTTGGAAGCGGATTCCGAAGGAATTGATCACCAACAAGAAGCTCACGTGCCGCTTTGTCGAGGCCCAAGACGTCGACGCCGTGCGGCTGCCGCTGCAGAGGATCCGTTTACACTCAGAGGAGAAGCCGGTGAGGCAGCACCCGCCGCTGCGCCCGCGAGTGTCTTCTTCTGGCAGCCAGCACAATGCGTGGCCGTCCCCCTTGCCGTCGCGCGACTCGGGCGAGAGACGACGGAGCTCTGTGTCCTCACAGGACAACCAGGCGCCGTATTACTACCAGCAGCAGCCGCAGACACCGCGCTCTCCTCCCCGAGGATACTCGTATGGAAGTGCGCCGTCATCTCCTGCCCGCGCGCCGCCACGGTCGGATAACTACGGGTACGGCAGCGACCACAGCAGCGGTAGCAGCGGCCTCGATGGGATGGATTACATGCCCCGGCAGTCGAGAGCGTCCAGCAAAGACAGCTACGCCACGCGACACAGCAGCAGCGAGATCACGTACGACGAGCGGATCCCGTCCGACGACATCCGCGAGTTCCGGCTCCACCCGAGTGAGTCGCTCACGTTTCCTGTGCACCACACACCACGCACGGCGGCGAGTCCGAACGGCCGCATGGAAGGCCGAAGCTACTTCTTCATCACGAACAGGGCGCGGTACATGGGTCTTGCGTTCAAGATCAAGACCACCAACCACACGGGGTACTTTGTCAAGCCTGCGCGTGGGTTGATCGGCGCGACCAGTGCGATGCGCGTGGATGTGTTTGTCAACGCCCCTGATGCGTCCGAGTTTGATGTTGGCGAGCGTGAGCGGAAGGACAAGTTCCTGGTCGAACTGATGTTTGTGAACGCCGCCACGTACTACGATCTCATGCCGCTGAAGGAGGAAGAGCGGCGCGAGCAGCTGCAGGATCTGTGGGACGCACAGGGCAACTCGAGTGATCGCCGGAAGGCGGTGCTTTCCTGTCAGATCTTGGAAGAGGACGCGCCTGTGGATCCGAGTCGACAGACAGCCGAGCAGGCGCGAGCTCTGCTTCACAAGAGCCAGGCGGCGACGTCGCTGAGCTTCAAGAACCTGCCGATCTCCCGTGGTGACAGCGGCGAGACGGCCAATCCGTACGTGCATGCTCCGCCGCCGGTGCTGGAGCCGCGTGTCGTCCAGTACGACGAAGAACCGCCGTACCAGTACGAGCAACAGCAACGCCAGAACCAGCAGCACAACCAGCACCAGCATTTACGGCCTCCTGAGCGTCAGCAGCAGCAGCAGCAGCGGTCGCCAGTGCGCCAACCTCCATCACCAGTGCATCAGCAACGGTCTCCGATGCGTCAGCCGCAGTCCCCCGTCCATCAAAGACGGTCTTCGGCGCATCAACCGTGGTCTCCAGTCCATCAAAACTACCATCAACAGCAACAACGGTCTCCAATAGCGAACGGCCATGCGCCCGCACCGAAGAGCTACCAGCCGCAGCAGGAGGACAGCGACTCGGACTGCGAGACTTTCTACGTTTGAGCATGTTTGCAGTCGTAAACGAGCAATCGCAATAGTTACAGCGAACCGGAACGCCAGAGAACGACTGGTCCTAGGATGTGAATGTGATGTTTATGGATGAGTTGAATCTAGTTATCTATACAGCACTACTGACCTGGGAAAGCGATAGAAGGAAGCGGAGGCGACTGCAGTTGCACGTCTAGTTCTCGAGGTGCTCCTTCAGGTTGTTGAGCACCTTGACGGTCGCGGACGTGCCCAGCATGTTAACGATGCTGGCCGGGATGTAGCCCGCGAGGTCGGCGTGCGCCAGCAGCGTGACTTCGCAGTACACCGAGCCGTCCGTGTCCTTCTTCTCGTCGATGATGTAGCCCGTGATGACGTTGCGGCCGCGCACGTAGCCGTCAAACGGCGCGATGTTCTCGATGTTGAGCGAGCGGCTCGCGATCACGTAGCGGCCGTCGGGCAGCTCCGTGGCGTACGTGACCAAGACGAACTCGCGGCCGGCGATCGGGAACATGCCCTTGCTGGTGAAGTGGCGCAGCGTGACCTTGCCGTCGCCGTTGGCGTCGTACAGCACGAGCATCCGCTCCGTCATGTCGTCCAGCTTGAGCAGCACGTCCACGTCCAGCAGCGCCTCTTCGATCGCCTGCTTGGTGGCGCCGACGGCCATCTTGACGCGGAACGGGCTCCACTCGCTGCCCTCCACCGTCGCGCGCCAGATCAGCGACTCGTCGCTCTCCTCCACGACTTCCCAGGCCGTGACTTTGTCATCGCCGCTGTCGCGCGCCAGCAGAATGCGGATGCTCTCCTCACCAAAGGCCGTGTAGTCGACGTCGGCGGCCGTGGCGTACGACTCGAGGTCGGACGGCGCAGGCGCCGCCTCAGGCGCGGAGGACATGAAGCCGAAGCCGAACATGGTGCTGCGGTGGAGTGGAGTGGGGGAGGGGGGGGAGAGAGTGCGGCTTGGGCGGGTCGTTGGGATCTGGCGGCGTGGAGCTCCGGACCGGAATGATGGGGGTGACACACCCACAGCGTGGACCACATGAGCGTATACAGCCATGATTCGGATCCGCTGAGTCGACGAGCTGGCCGAAACGGGTAGAAAGCGGCAGAAACGGCGGCAGAGACGTCGACTTTGTCGAAACAACCGGCGTGAGACACGGCGCAGATGGAAGTCAGAGAAAGTTAAAACACTGATTTGACGACTGCGAAAGTGAATATGTGCTGGTGATACAATGCTTTATGGAGGGTATGTGGAGGCCGAAAGAACGGCGAAAGGTCGTCCGAATTGGCCTTTGGTGGCGTGACACTTGGTCTTCAGATTCTTCCTCGTGCGGAATAATTGGTCGGACGTATCAGGCAATCATGTCTTGCTCTGGTCGGGCCTGTAACATCCCGCACCTCTGTTCTATTCTTGGGCGACGGCCGTCTTCATCGCCTCCTTTGCAGTCAGTCAGTGACGATGCGTGCCGTGGTTGATCTCGCCCGCTGAGCCCATTCGTTCTCCATTTTGGCACTACCTTTATGGGTTCTAACGTGACCACCATGTCTCGATGACCAGGCAGGAACAGAGCACAGGCCAGACAAATCGTGCATTCGGATCGCCGCATGGTGATTACTTCACGCATTACAGACCGTACCCCCTGGATTTATCGACAAGAGCGAGGCACGTGTTGGCTTGTCAAACACCCAACATGTGTATTGTATTGATGTTGTTCCATCAAGGTTAGCCACCTCTCTACAAGAACTTCTCGATATCAGCGCTGTGGTCAAGCTTACGCCGATCAGACACCTCCCAGCGTATCCCGAGACGACACGTCGGTTCGCCGGCTGCAACCGGAGGGGCTGACTCGCTGCTTGCGCTGTGATGACGTTGAGCGGGGCAGCGTGAGTACGCCGTAAGCCCCGGACATGCAGCTTCTCTTTCGCAGCCCGTCGTGGCTCGTCACCGCTTCCCGCTTCTCTCTCGATGGAAGAGCTCTAGTAAGAGCTCCTCAGTGCAGCTCCTCGTTCCCAGCCGGAGTTTGAGAGAAGGACCTGCTTGTCGGCGGTGTGTGGAAGGCTTTCGTGAAGCGGTTCAGTCCAGTAACCCGCGCCAAGTCACACGTCGCAGTCGGTTACACAGCGCCAGTCGGTTCCGCTCCCCGCCATTTGGGTTCCCCCGACAGCAGGCTCGGAACAGCTCCTGCGTGGGGTTCTGGAGATCAGATCACTTCCACCCACCGACTCAGCACCCGAAACGACGCACTCCCAGTCCAACAACTGAAACCAAAACTCGGCGAAATCGGTTCTGAACCCACTTCACCACCAGAGAGAAGCGCCAGCAGGTCCAGCGCTTTGACCGAGAACACACAAACACACTCCCGTAAAGTTTGTTCTCTCCGGAACACGAATTCACCGCCACAATCGCAAATCCGTTCCGCGTGGCGCTGCAATCGCCATTTGGTTCCGGATTCCTTGAAGAGCTTCCCTCGTGACGAGCTGAATATGGAGCGTCCGCCGCTCTTTCGTCGGTCGACGCTGCGCCACCGCCACTCGCTGCAGGAAGGCTCGGCACCGTCCATGCGGTCCGTGCGCCGCCTCGAGCACCGCCACTCGATGGGCGGCGTGGCGTCCTCGGCGTTCAACTCGCTCGAGATCTCGCTGCTGGAACACCTCCACGTGCAGTTCACCAAGGCCATCGTGCCCGCCAGCAAGCTCGCGCGGCCGCGCTACGTCATGAAGGTCACGAACGCGGCGCTCGGCCGCACGTGGGAGATGGTGCGTCCGTTCCGCGACTTCTTCGAGATGAAAGAAGACCTGCTCAAGGTGCTGGACCACGGGCACCTGTGCCAGTCCAACTGCCCGTGGCTCTTCATGTTCGTGTCGCACCACTTCCCTCGGCGCCATGTCTTCCGCTCGCGACAGGCCAGCGTCGTCTCTGGACGACTAACCGAGCTCGAGACGTTCGTGAACACGCTACTGCGCGCGATGAAGGAAGACCGCAGTCTGGAGTGCAACATCTCGGCCCAGAAGCTGCCCAAGATCCTGTACGACTTCCTGTACGAAGGCATGGTGTTTGACCGCCGTGATTTCGCCAACACGATCCTCGAAACGCGCGTGTCGCTGGGAGGAGCTCCGAGCGACCTGAGCGGTACTGTGCTAGCGCCTGAGGACGAGTGCACGATCTGCAAGCGAGCGCTCAAGCCAACCGACAGCTACGGCTCGCTCACACGAAGCAGCGACCCGACCTCGACGTCATCGTCGTCCGACAGCGACTCCGGCATGAGCTCGGCCGTGTCAGTGGTTGTGGAGCACCAGTCGATGACGACGCTTGAGTGTGGACACCGCTTCCACGATGAGTGCATCCTGGAGAAGCTCAACCAGTCGCTGGAGTGTCCGCTGTGCGCGGAGGCTAATGCTGCGTAGACGAACGCGGTGCAGTGATAGAATGCGCTGTAGGGAATTGGATCGACAAGAGTGTTTATAACAGATTAGAATATTGGGTGGTGTCTTTATTTGATGATCAACTGCATTCGTCGTGCGCACAGGCACCCGCGTTCGGGTGCCGGTGTGCAGGAACTTGGTGCCATGTTGCCTTTCTCACCATGCCAACAAAACATTCCACAAAACTATCCTATATTTCCATATTACGTGGACCACATCTCGTCATATTCCCACATCTGGGAAACTCGGCGTCTCAACCATGAAGCGGAGCGGTGGATGGAACCAGGAGGTATCTAGGCGTGCTTCTAGCGTCGCTGCTGGTCTTTAGGGCGAGTTTCTGACCCATTATTCCTGTCCGTAGGTGACTGACGCCCAAGGACGTCGGCGTTTCCACGGCGCGTTCACAGGCGGCTTCTCCGCAGGCTACTACAACTCGGTCGGCACGGAAGAAGGATGGCAACCGGCGACGTTCGAGTCATCGCGCGCGAGCCGCAGCGCGCGTCCCGTGGAGCAGCGCGCAGAAGACTTCATGGACGAAGAGGACGATCCGCTACTGGGCAAGCGGCTTGAAACGTCGGAGGCGTACGACACAGTGCAGGCCTCGGCCAGGCAAAGGGCGCAAGACGGCGTTCTGGGCGAGTCGTCCGACGCCAGACGACGCGACATGGCCGTGCTGCTGGTGCCAGACGAGCTCATACTGCCTGCGGGTGGAGACTCGATTGGCAAGAAGCTGCTGAGCCAAATGGGCTGGAAAGAAGGCCACGGCATCGGCCCGAAGCTGCGGCGGAAGCTCAAAATGGACGCGGATGAGGATACGAAGGAGGAGGAGGACCGAGACGACGACGTGTTTGTGCCCCCACGCAACACAATCAGCGCCAAGGCGTTCTCCAAGCCCAAGCTGGACAAGTACGGCGCTGGGTTCGATCCGTATGTCGACGCGCCCGAGTTCCTGAGACACAAGCAGCAGCAACAACAACCGGATGCCCCAGCAGCTCCGGCCCGACAGATCGTGACGTTCGCACAGGCTCTAGGGGGCGGTGGTGCTAGCCGCGCGGCCATGGGCTTCGGGCTCAGCGCGCTGGAAGACAACGACGACTTGGACGTGTACGGCACGACGTCCATGGACGACTTCGACAGGGCGATCGCGCCGGGGGGCGAGTCGGTGAAGCTGCTGGATTCCATGAGTAGCCAGGCACGAGACAGGAAGCGGCAGCAGGAGTATGCGAAGTCGGCCACGCTGTGCTCTGACGGTCGGCCGGCGCTGCCGGGGTTCCGAATTGCGAGCACGAAGGAGAAACCGCCGGAAAGTGTGAGCCAGCGACTCGACGTGCCGTCGGATTTCCGAGCATATCATGTGTTCGACGAGCGAGAAGAAGCTTCCAGCGTTGGCAGTTTGTACGGCAAGTTTAATTTTTCGACGGAGAAGGGAGGCCGCAGCAGCATGATGACAGCCAAGCTACGGGCTCAGATTCTGGAGGAAGGCGCACCGAGTACGAGGAGACCAGAATCGACTGGAGGGGAATCGACGAGCACTGGTAGCGTGTTCGATTTGATGGATCCAGCACAACGGGAGAAGCTCATGAGCGCTGCTCAAGCAGCGAAGGAACGCAAACCGCTCACGGTAGGTGCGCCCAGCGAGCAGTTTCGAGCCAACGTGTCGGCATCGATCGCCAAGCGCTTCGTCTCCGCGTCGACTACGGAAGGTGGCACTGAGGAAACAAGTGCGAGTTCCAGTGGTGGTATCTCGACTGTGAAGAAATCACGTCGTACGGAGAGCGACTGGGCGCCGCATGTGTTGCTGTGCAAGCGATTCCACGTGAAGTGCCAGGGCCTCACGATCTCTGGTGGGAAAGATGCTAGTGACGACGCCGGTCAAGACCTGTTCACTAAGGAGCTGGCGCCTCACCTTCTGGATTTGGCTGCCGCTGGTCGCCAAGCTGCGGACAAGGGACGCGAATCAACTGCCGTGGCAGGTCTTGGCGACAAACTCAAGCGTGCTGATGATACGGATATGTTGCCACCACTACCAGTGGCACCGAAGCCGTCAACGGATCTGCTGCGGTCGATATTTGAGCCGTCGGATGAGAGCGCAATGGAAGAAGAGAGTTCTGACGAAGATGACACTGAAGCTGCAGAGGACAACAAGTCCGGTGATCACGAAGAGTCGACATCAGATGCTGCGCTGCCGGCTCAGCCCACTAATCGTAGCCAAGCACCTGAGGTGGCAGCCCCTGCTGCCACAGAGGTCGTTGACGGCAGTGAGTCCTCATCGTCTGATGATTCAGATTCGAGTGATGATGAGCCTAAGAAGAAGAGAAAGCGATCCGAAAAGTCGGAAGAGCGGTCATCGAAGAAGCACAAGAAGTCCAAGCACAAGAAAGACAAAGACTCGAAAAAGGCGAAGAAGAAGAAGACCAAGAAGTCGAAGAAGTCCAGCCATTCGCATTCCGACCGCGACTCAAGCGGCCTCTCGTCTCGTCGAGACCGAGACAGCCGCCGAAGCCGAAGCAGGAGCCGTGATAGGAAGCGTTCGCGAGATCGCTCCCGTGATACAAAGTAGACATTTCAATGCCCACACGAGACTTCAAATAATGCCGAGACAATGCAACACGCTCAAATGAAACAGCAAGCTAAGAACAAATGCAATTTTGGAGCAACGGTGCAGTCTAGTACGCAACAAAGCAACTCCCCTGCCTTGGTCTGGGATCGTAGGACGGCCGAGTTCATACTGGAGACTTCTTCGGTTTACACGTGAGCCGCGTCGCCCGGGATGATGTTCGCGTATAACTTGTGGAGCTGCTGCATCTGGCTCTCGTACTCGTCGTCCGGCAGCCGCGCGATGACGTCGGCCACCGAGTTGAGCACCGTCATGGCACGCTCGTACTTCTGCGACTGCGACGGGCTGTCGAACTTTGGCGATGGCTGGCGCGTGAGCATCGCCGTGGTCATCTGGTTGCGGCGCATGGTCTTGAGCAGCACGTCCGGGTACGACTCGTAGATCTCCTTGCTGATCGGGTGGTTGTGGGTCACGACCTACACCATGCCACACAACACATCAGTCAGTACGCAACACAATTCTAGCCTTGTCAAAATGCTCAAGCCGTACCTGGTCCGTGACGATCACCATGTACTTGTTCGGGTTGTCCGACGGGCTGATCTTGACGTTGATCTTGGCGATGCAGCCGATGCCACGGTACTTCTGGCCCGGGCGCGTCGTGGCGCCACGGCAGCGCGCCTTCATGGCGTGCGTGCACATGTATATCCGGTGGTGGTGGATGGCCGTGTCCGGGAACTCGATGCGGCGGCCGCGCGAGTTCTTGTTGTTGAGCATGACCTTCTGCTGGTTGCGGCGGTACGCCTCCACGCTGCACGACGAGCGCATGCGGAACGGCTGGTAAGTCTCCTGCATGTACATCTCGAAGTACGCGTCGAACTCGTACCACGAGTTGAACGACACGCGACTCATGCGCTTGCTGTCGTACAGCTGCACTCGCTCGCCGGCAGCGCCAGCGGCGCGCGCCACGATCTGGCCGCTGGCTGCCGCTGTCGCGTGCAGCGCCGCCTCGTTGGCCTCCTTCATCTTGGCCATGACGTCCTGCATCGCGGCGTCGTGCTCCTCGTCCGAGAACTCGTCGTCGTTCTCGCCGCTGACGTCGCCCGACGCCACGGCCGCCGCAGTCGTCGGGTCGTCCAGCGACGTCGGCGTCGACCGTGTCTTGCGCTTCTTGGACTCGGCATCCACTGCCGCGTCCGCAGCGGCGTTCGCAACCAGCGCGGCCGTCGTGGCGTCGGCAGCCGATGCGTCCACGAGGCCGTCGACGGCGACGGCGTCTGCCACCGACAAGGCGGCAGTCTCAGGCAGAGCCGCAGGGTCAGCGACAGCCACAGGCACGGCGGCAGGCACTGCCACTGCCACAGGCACAGGCACGGCGACGGCCTCCATGTCCGTGGCGACGGGAACGGCGGCGGAGATGTCACTCATCGTGGCTTCAACTTGGGCGGCTCCGCTTGTGTAGACTTGGTGTGGCTTGCCGTTTGGTGTGAGCGTTGTGTGCGCGCTTTTGGTTCCGACCGGAACACACGGGGGAGCGGAGGATTGTTCTCGCCTTCTTGGTCTTGGTGTTCCTTCCGTGGAAACCACACCATTCAAACGCGACTCATCAAACCTCATTGTCAAGGTGTTTCATGCGGAGGCCACAATGGGATGTGGCACGTACTGTGGGCTTCTTCCTCAGTTCTGAGTCGGTCTCCTCAGAACAGGTGGCACGAAGGTGACGCGAAGAGCTCCGGTCGGTGGCAGCCAACCAAAGCGCGCGGTGGTCTACGACGTTTCATTGCATCGCGGCTTCGATACCGTTGGCTCTGGGCGTGGAGACCGGCGCAGGCGAGCCCCGTGCGCATCGAACAAGTTGTTTCATTACCAAAACACACACGTCGTCCAGCACCATGGCGAAGAAGGTTCCAGCGACGAAGAAGCAGACCAAGCCTGCGAGCAGCAGCAGCAGCTCCTCGGACTCGGACTCGAGCAGCGACGAGTCGGTGAAGAAGGCGCCAGTCGCGGCCAAGAAGGTCGTGGCCAAGAAGGCCGAGTCCTCGGATGACTCGTCCTCGGACGACTCCTCCTCGGAGGATGAGGCTCCGGCCAAGAAGGCCGCCCCAGCTAAGAAGGCCGCCGCCGCGCCAGTGAAGAAGGCCGAGTCCTCGGACTCGTCGTCGGATGACTCCTCGTCGGAGGATGAGGCCCCGGCCAAGAAGGCCGCCTCGCCAGCCAAAAAGGTCGTCGCCAAGAAGGAGGAGTCGTCGGATGACTCGTCGTCGGATGACTCGTCCGATGAGGAGGAGGCCCCAGCGAAGAAGGCCGCCCCAGCTAAGAAGGTCGTGGCCAAGAAGGAGTCGTCGGACTCCTCGTCGGATGACTCCTCGTCGGACTCGTCCTCGGAGGATGAGGCCCCTGTCATGTCCAAGAAGCGCAAGAACTCGGACGCCGAGAAGCCAGCGGCCAAGCTCCAGAAGAACGAGAACGGCGACGCCGCTCCAGTTGAGACCCCTGCCACCACCGAGGTGTTCATCGCCGGCCTGCCATGGGCCACCACGGAGGACGAGGTCCGCGAGAAGTTCGCTGAGTGCGGTGAGATCACGCGTGTGAACCTTCCGCAGATCAATGGCCGTGCTTCGGGCAACGCGTTCGTCACGTTCGAGACTGCTGAGGGCGCCGCCGCCGCCCTGGCCCTTGACGGCCAGGACTTCGGTGGCCGTTGGATGAAGATCCGTTCGGCTGAGAAGAAGCAGAACTTCGAGGAGAAGCCAGAAGGCTGCACCAGTGTGTTCATTGGCAACCTGTCGTGGGATGTTACCGAGGAAATCATCCGTGAGGCCTTCGGTGCCTGCGGTGAGATCCTGAGCTGCCGTCTTGCGACTGACCGTGAGACCGGCGAGTTCCGTGGCTTCGGCCACTTGGACTTCGCGTCGACGGAGGCCGTCGATGAGGCTGTCAAGCTTGCCGGCGAGTACGTTGGTGGCCGTGCCATCCGTGTGACGTACGCCAAGAGCCGTGATAACTTCAACGGTGGCGGTGACCGCAACGGTGGTGGCCGTGGTGGCTTTGGTGGCCGTGGCGGTGGACGTGGCGGCCGTGGTGGATTTGACGGTGGCCGTGGTGGCCGTGGTGG
>JAADXN010000461.1:0-23042 GCA_023337875.1 Pythium apleroticum | reverse complement strand
CTGCGCCACGGACAGCATGTGGACCAAAACCACACACAGAAGCCTTAGGTGGGCCATTGTACCAGCCTCAGGCCACCCTGGCCGAAGACTGAACGAAGGTGAGTACTGCGACAACTCACATCAGCAGCTCATTCTGAAACCTACCAACGAAGAACCAAGCACACCGAGAGCAACACCAACCTGATAGACTCCAAGTGCAGACTCAGCCCAGGCGCATCCTCTCCTCACCCTCCGAGCTTTTCAAAAACACACAGCTCAAGACCTTCCGAAGCAACACATGATGCTAGCTAACGCGCAAGCGATCCTCGACAACTACCTCGCGGTATTCAACGCACCTTCGCTGTCGCTCAAGGGCGCCGTCCCTTCTAGTGCCGATGTTCAAGTCAAGCACCTCGCGTCCGTGAGCAACGCAGGCACCACCACCTCCTCCCAAGACTCTCGTCCCAGCTCCCCACGACCAACTTGTCAGCCGCTGCCACTTCTGAGACCGTGGCAACAGCAGATCTCGGTTGACAGGGCTGAGCACCAAACAGCTAGTAGCGGAGTCTCCGACAAATGCATCAACGACGCAGTCAGCGCACTACGCGTGTACGTGAGCTTGCTTGAACGTCAAGCAGGTCTGCCCAAGGACGTACGGTCCGATGCTGAGATGGTGGTGAGAAGATCGACTGTCCACGGGGATGCAACTTCCAGCGACTGCAACGGAGAAGACACGCATGTGCAGCCAGGAGCGGTGCCCGAGAGTCGACGCAGACCACCAACGCACGCCCAACATGGAGAGCAACTGCGGATGCGTGGCATCCAACCAAGCCGGCGAACCAACGAGATCCAAATGCACATAGCGCCGCGAATGGACACGAGCGTCAAGCACGTGATAGCGTGGTCGTCGGTTGAGGCTGTGTGCTAGTGTCGTTTTGATAGGTTAGCGTGGTCCGAAGTATTTGTGTCTGAGGCTGTTAGCGTCTAGTCGATATGAATATGAAATATACTCCAGACCACCATCGAGACAGTCAACCCATTTGATGAGGAACATCCACGATTGATTCATGTAGGCGCCACAACTCCTAGGAAGCAGACCAAGCAAGAAGTCGCGACCATAGCTTGGCTTTCTAAACTCGGTTGGAATCTCGAGTCAACGTCAGGAGTGTCGGGGGTGCAGTCGTTCTTAGCAGTAGAAGAGTCCGCCGTACGCCAAGCCGAGGCCGCAGCCACCACCCCACAGACCAGCACCGAACGTGTTCCAGTAGCCGAGAGGATACGCCCATCCACCCAGACCGCCGCACGTGTAGCCGAAGCGGTATGGACCGAAGCCGCCCCAACCGCCCCAGCCGCCGAGGAACTGCTCGTGGTTGGCATCATCCGTGATCTCCTTTGCCTCCTTGCTCTTGAACGCAGGCATGCGGATGGGGTCAGTCGTCCCAGTGAGCTTGATACCCGTTGGTAGCTCGATCTTCTGCGCGGCCTCCAGCGCTGCCGTCGCAGTCATCTTCACAACAGCGTCCGTCGTCTTGGCGTTCATAGACGCCGATCCGAGAGAGACGATGTCATCAGTTGCGTGCGCGCTACCGGTCAACACGACGGCTGCGGCCACGAGAATCGTCGAGAACTTCATGTTCGAGGAGTCGAGAGGTGTGAGGTGTGAGGTTGTTTACCGTTGCTGGAAGGCGCTTGGTGAGTAGGCTGCCAAAGAGGAAGTGAAAAACATCTCACTGGGCGTCTGACTCACTGGCGATCCCCTTCGTCGAGTACGTTTTTCCGGGGGGAGAAAATCACGAATCTTGCAGGAATTCTCGGTGTTGAGAGCGATTGATTGATGCATTTCAGTTGCGGACGACGCGCTGCAATTTCTGGTCGTGGATCTCAAACACATCCGCGAAACACTCAACGATCTCGTCCTCGTGGTGCGTGATCAGGATCAAGTGCGTTGATGCCGACGCGTGCAGACCGAGCGCGTTGACCACCCGGAGCACGCGCTGGCGGTTCCACATGTCCAGTCCGTGGGTGATCTCGTCCAGAATCAACACGTCGGGTCGCTGTGCGACTGCGGTCGCGATCTGCACGAGCTTCTGCTCTCCTTGGGACAATTCCTGGAACTGACGATCGAGAATCTCGTGCGGAATTCCCAGCAGTTGCACGGCCGTTTCGACGATCTCGCTGTCGCCTTCAGCAGAAACTGTGAGCCAATCGCGCGCCGAACGAGTCGCGTGGTCTTCGTTCGCGAGCATTTCGAGGTGTTGGTCCGTGGACACGACAGCGATGCGGTCGCCGTTCAGAACCACCTCGCCTGCGACTTGTCCGTGGCCTTGTGATTGCATCAGCACACGCATGAGCGAGCTCTTGCCGGACCCGTTTGGCCCCAACAGCGCCCAGTGGGCGTCGCGACTGCGCTTAAAGTCGACTTGTTCAAGCAGAAGCCGGCGTCCGTAAGCCACCGAAACCTCACGAAACTCCAGCGCGACTCCAACGCTTTCTCGGCGAGCTGAGTGCGAGTAGAGCCGCTTGACGAGCTGCTCGATCTTCTCGTCTGGCACCGCTGGACTCGTGTGGTGTATTGCTGACTCTCCGTCTTCAATCGCCACTTGCTCGTGGAAGAAGTGTCGGAGCCGAGCCAGCATCTCGTCCGGTTGTTCTGGGTTCTGCCACGGTACGATCTCCACTCGTCCGCTGGTCTTCTCGCGAGCCATGGGCTTCGTAGTGAGCACGACATGGGTCAAAATGGCTGGAAACACTTGCTCGAGTCGGTTTGCAACCAGCAACACTTGGGTTTTGTATGCAAACGCGTCGTTGCGGCCGCCCGTATCCACCAGGAGCTTGGTGAATCCCCGCGTGAGCTGGCCCAGCATCCACTCGAGCTGTCGACGAGCGGCTTTGTCCAGTCCATCAAACGGCTGATCCAGAATCAGGACGTTGGCGCGAGGCACCTTGAGCAGCGCGACGGCCAGCAACACTTTGCGCATTTCGCCCGTGGACAAATGGCGGATGTACGAGTCCCACACTGGGAACAGGCCCAGCCGCACGATCAGATCGCGCGCCTCGGGCGAGCCGATACCGCCAAGCACATCAGCGACCACTTTGTGGCCGTGTTCGCTCACGAATGCGCGGTGCGCGTCGAAGCTCAGCGTGCCGAGACGCACGCGGCGGCCGCTGCTGGGGTCGGGCTTGGCGTGCGCGGCGGCGTCCTGGAGCTGCTGCAGAAGCCGCGACTTGCCGCTGCCGTTCACGCCAAGGAAGCAGTGGACTTCGTTCGCGTGGAGCGCGTACTGCGCCGCTGGAAGCGCGAGAATGGGCGGCGCGGGCTCGTCTTGGGGCGGTTCGTCGGGGCGGTGGAAGCGGGGTCTTCTGGCGTGGGAACTGGACGTGCGCGCTCCGGAATCGCGTGGGGCTGTCGAGAGGGATGCAGCGAGTGATGGAGACGCAGTGTAACGCGCCAGGCGCGGCCGCATCCATCGAGATGGAGCGCGGCGCAGCTGCGCGGTGGTCGCCATCTCTGACGTGTCGGGGCAATTGCGTTGTGGTGGTCTCTTTGATTGATCGACAAGTCCGTCTGATTGATTTTTGCGCAACCGAAAACCTGTGGGATTTGATACTGGAAAACTGAAGTGACGTATTTTCTTATATTTTGAGTTTTCCAGAACTGGTGCTGGAAATTTCGAGAATCGGCCAACGCAGACTGCGTTCAGAAGCTGAACTCGGTGGCCGACCGCACGGGCGATTTCTGGGGCGACAGTCCTGTGGAGACAGTGGACGACGGCATGGAAGGCGTCCGCTTGAACGCCAGAGCTCGGTAGTCGATCTTGGGTGGAGATGGAGATGGCTGGGAGGTCGGAAGTGGAACCGAGACCTCCGTGTATTTCGAGTCGTCTACTGGGAAAGCAGCGAACACGGGGAGCTGCTTCACGGCTTCTTCACGAATAGACGGAGGATCGGCGCGTAATGCGGTTGGTGGGTCTTCGAGAGTGAGAAAATCGAAATCAGGAGCCGAGGGCGAGTAGAGAGGCGATGTGGACTCGGTCGGACACGGTATCGACACGTACAGAGGAGGTTCGAGCGGAGGTGGACGCGGCAGACTCGGTGGCTCCTGTGTGGGTGGTGGAAGTGGTGGCGACAGCGTCGATGAAGCTGCGCTGTCTGCAGTAAGATATGCCGGTGGAACTGGTGGAAGGTCAAGGGTAGACGTCGATGCTGTGGTTGACTCGTGCTCTGGTCGTACTGGTTCGATCGATACCGGAGGAGGTTGATTGGCTTCTGTGGGGGTATCTGGCGACAGCGATATGTGGCCACAACACATTTCGCAAAATGCCACGGCGTAGGAGTTCGCGTAGGTGCACTGCCCGCACTGCCACGTCGGATCGGGAACGGCAGACTCGATTCCCACTGCTGGTGCCCACTCGTGCGTGGCGTCGGCGACTTCTTCTGCAGCAACTGCTTCCTCCACCACGACTTCTTCTGCTTCGACGACAGCCTCGATGGATGCTTGATCTGCAGGTATATCCTGGGCACCGTAGTTCCATGATGTTCCCGCAGCTCCACTTTCGTCGTAGTACTGGTAATACCCGTTAGCAGCGTAGTACGCTTCCCACGCAGCAGCATGTGCCGCCGCAGCTGCAGCCTCGTCTTGGTCTGTTACAGAGCCATCTTCTGCGCAGGCTTCAGTAGTGGTACTTGCATTCGGCAGGGCATACGCATCCGCGTAGGTCTCCTCAGCGTCATAACTTGGGTGGGGCACGTACGCTTCGCTTGGATATGCGTAAGAGGAGTACACGTTCTCCGCGTACAGGTCTGCTGCCGGAGCGGTGGTCTGCACATCGTTGCTGAGACTCGGTTCAGACTCAGGAGGGCGCTCCTTGTGATCACCCGCTGTTGAGGCTTGGACTTGTAGTTTCCCAGGAGAATAACTTGGCGTCTCTGCTCGCGCGTCGAGGACTTCTTGCATCGCGATCTTCAGTCGTCCTGGCACTTCCAGACTTGAGAGCACATACAAAATCCCATGAGCCTTCAACGAAAACAAAGAGCCACACCGTAGAAAGCTACGTACGCTTGCCACTCCTGGGCGTTTTGCCGCGCAGCGCGCAAGTCTCCAGCATTCTGGAACCAGTGCTTACTAGGAAAACACATCAGCCGGCTTGCCATCAGAAAAGAGATGAGACACGACGAACGCGACTCGTACCTGATCAGATACTCGCAGATTCGGTTAATGTCATCTGCGTTGCTTGTCTTGCCGATGCGCTCGGCCGCCGCCCACACGATGTCACTTGTGGAGGTGTCATCGGCGACCTGACGGTTCATGCTGCTTCCTGAGGAGAGAAATGGGGTAGTGGCCAGCCTCGATTTCGAGTCCATGAATCCCCAGAATAGCCTCAACACCAGTCGACTCTCGCGTTCTCTTCAGCCGATCACTTCTTGACGTTGATGTTCCTTCTTCGTGTGGTTTTCCAGCCACTTCGCAGACTTGTAAGATCGACTGCATCCGTCGTGGGTGCACACAAACGTCGCGTTGGTGCCATCGTTGGTCGAGCGACTGGAGTTGTTGACTTGGTGGACGTGGAGCGATTTCATGTGCTGCTTCAACGCGACTGCACTGGTCAATGACGCCCGACACTCGGATTCTTTACATCGATACTTCTGGTGAAGCTGCCGATGGCTCTTGGCTGCCTCGTCCGTTTTGAACATTTGATTGCAGCCACACTCTTGGCAGAGCTGCAACGACGAGAGACTGAGAGTCATTCTCAGCTCGTGTTCGTCTTCATGCCAGCAGAAGGCAGCTCCTTCAAGTTGTCGCCCAGCCTTCCGACTCGCCTCGCGTTGTCTGTTGCGCATCTTTCGCATCGCAATATACTTCGTCTGGCTCATGAGCCGCCAGTTGTGCTCGTACTCGCTGCCGTGCTGGCACTTGATCTTCAGTGGACGCACAATCTGAAGATACAGGGACTGCCACACGCGCTCACTTCTTGCCACTTCTGCAAACGCCTTGCAGACCAAGGAAAGGCGACACAATCTCTTCGCGCTCATGAACGTACAGATGCGTTCCATGACCTCGGGCAGCAACAGTGCACTCTGGCGTGTCTCTTCTTGGTCCTCGCTGAGCTCAACGACAGCACGACGCAAACGACGCTTCTTGATGGCCTTCTCGCGAAGCACCGCTTCAACCACCGATTCATGCTGCTGCACTGGAGAAGGATGCACGAGCTGGAGCGTCTCCGTGAAACTCGAACCGAGGATCTTCGTGATTGCGGGATACTGCTCGACATAGCGAAACGGCACACGCTCTATCATTATCTCCCAAACTAGAGGAGCTTTCGTCTCCGAATCGTTGACGACCGACAGCCGAAATGACCTTGCTTCTTCCGTAAACGCGCTCACTTCCTCGTCGTCCATGGCGAAACACCTCTTCCACACAACTTCCATCCAGTGCAGCGGCATGAGCTGGAGTTCCTCCATCGCGACGGCACAGATGCCTTCCTGGAGTCTCGTGAATGATGCTGAATCTTGAAGTCTCGCTGTCGTGAAAGCCTGCTGCCTGCACACGATGACGAAGATGATCCAGCCCAGCAGCTCGCGTCTCTCATTCTCGTGGCTCTTCGACTGGTTGTATGCATGAAACAACGCATGCACGACCTTGAGCACGACGTCAACTTGGACAGAGTCTACATGGCTGACGACTCCCACAAGCCAAAGCATGTTCAGCTGTGTGACGGGCAGCTTTGCCACCAGACCGCCGATATCTTGAGCGAGTCCTTTCACGAGTAGACACGAGGACGCAGTGAACGCCGCGAGTCGAGGCCCACGGGGATACGGCTTGCTGTCACTCGATTGTGAGAACGCAGCCGCCTGTAGAAACCTCAGAATGCCGAGTCGCGTCGTTGCCGTCGCGTTCGCGCATTTGAACAGGAAGTCGTGCATTTCTTGGAAAAACTTGTCCATCAGGAGGTCGTAGAAGCAGGCATTTGCATCTTGGGACGACAACTCTTCTTCTGCAGCTTGCTCTGGTTTGAAGACACTCCACTGAATTGCAAATGTGAGGATCTTGGGCTGCAGCGCCATCACCGCCTCGCTGTCTTGACTCGAAGCGTTCGGTTTTGCCTCACTCAACGCCTCCAGAAGCCGCCAAAAGCCAGCCACTTGCGCGAAACGACAGTTCACGAGCGGCTCTACGAGACGCGCGGCTGCCAGGTAGCCATCGAGGACGTCGCTGAAGACTGCGGGATGCTGGCGAGCGGCTCTGGCGAGGAATGGCAGCAGCGTCTCCCACAGACTGGCGCACGCCATCGCGTAGTACTTGGGCTTCTCGAAACGCCAGTCGCACGCACGGTGCCTGGATCCGTCATGCTCATCTGGATCGCGCTCGGTACAACTCTTCCGCACAGGATCCAGCAGAAGCTGAATGACCAATCGCACGAAATCCACGGAATCCTCATCGCTCTGGGCAGCTTCTCGCAGCAGCAAATGGCAGAAAAAGCCGCTGGCGCCGCTCTGGACAGCCCCACGACTGAGCCACTGGGCCTGCGGATCAGCGAGTGCGCTTCGGATCGCTGTGTGTTGCTTGGACGACGTCGCGTGCTCGCAGATCGACGCCACGAATGCGCATAACTCGGGGAGTTCGGCCCGGATTTCGCGTTCGCTAGCGGCCCGGAGAACGAGCTGCGACTGGAAGAGACGGCGACTAGCCACGCCCATGGCCTCATTCAATTGCGCGAGCCATTTCTCCGTGGAAGACACGCCGCGGCGCCGTGAAGGAGCCGCTGCCATGGAAGTTGCCGTCATGTCCACGCGATTCAACTTGCCTTTCGCCGTCATTCGTTGACGCGCGCGCGAATCAAACGTTCGATTGGAGAATCAAACGTTGCATTCGTTTCTATTACGAATCAATGAGTGAAAGTTTGATAAATATCCAAAATAGACGGTGAGAAGCAATGGCTTCACCTTCGACATGTCTATTTGTGTGATTGTGCGATACCATCCTGAGTTGATTTAAACACCGGAGAGTTTGAAACATGCTGATACAAACCCAAAGCCAAAATCCATCTCAGTGATTGAAACACCTGAGCTGGGTACAGCGTACCCCTTGAGTCGGTCGGCGACTGTCTGATTTTACCTTGGTGTCGTTGCCGCAGCTCGATCCCATTTTCCGCCACCGCCGCGCGCTTTCTCCGGAACCGCCCTCCACGCACGTGACGCCGCCTCTCGTTCGCTCTCCAGTGGTCGCAACTGCAAGCTCCAAGCAGCAGCTATGAACGCGACCGCGACGAAGCCGCCTGCGCCAGATGCTGCGCCGCAGGCGACTGCGATTTCGATCCAAGACGTCGTCAGTGCCACGGATTCTTCGAATGCCACCGCGAATAGTCCCGTGTCACCGCGCAGCCCGAGCGGACCAGTGCGAAAGAATGGACTGGAGACTCCGTACTCGTCGGATCAACTGATCGCATGCTGCGGCCATACGCTGTCGGCGATTTGTGTGTACGTCGTCGCGGCAGTCTTCCTCACGCACAAGGAGACGGAGAAGTCGGAGGGGTTGAAGACCTTGGTGCGTGGCGCTGCATTTGATGGCCATTCCAAGCGTCGGTTTCTCACCTCTAAATTGCGTTTGCGTAGACGATTGTAATGCTTTCGCTGCATGTGCCGTCGATGATCTTGATCATGGCATCGTGGATCTCATGCGAATCGATCGACCCATCGAAGCCTGCAGAGGTTCGTTGGTATTCGCATTGCGTTCTCAATATTGACATTCACTGACACATCTTGCGTTTCATTGTAGGAGACTCTTCCGAATGGCTGGCTCGGATATAAGCTCAAGGGTCCTCGATGGGAGAAGACACGGTATTGCGCTGTCTGCCGCAAGGCTGTTCCCGGCCTGGACCACCACTGCACATGGTAAGCAAGACTCGTCTCTCAAGTGGCTCTTCCTCGATGCAGTAATTGACCGCTTGAACACGGAAATAGGCTCCAGACTTGTGTGGGGAAGACCAACTACGCACAGTTCTTCACCATCGCTGTCACCGGCACAATCCAGTTCCTATCGCAGGCGCTGTACGCGTCGTTCTGCCTCGTGTGGCTCGAACTGCCGTTCGCCCCAGCCAGCGACATCACCTACGTGATTCAAGGATTGCTGCTCGTCGTGCTGCTGATCTCCGTGCCGTGCACGTTGATGTACTTCATTCTCCTCGGCTTCCACGTGTATCTGCACTTTCTCGGGTATGGAACCTACGAGTGGATGCTTCGGCGGCGACGCAAGCAACGCGCCCGTGCAGCAGAAGCCGCTGCAGCTCGCGGCGAGGCAGTCAACGACTCACACAACAAGCGCTCGTCTGCGTCGCGGACAACACGACGTGACACGGATCTGTCGGACTCGCGTGCCTCGTCCGTTGGGAGCTCTAGCGAGTTCATGAGTGCGGACGAACCAGCGCGCCCTCGACAGCTCACCGCGCTATAGAGACACGATAGGCTTTTCAAAAGGCTTTCCTCTTTTCTTCTTCTTCTACCGGTAGTCAGCTCTGTAACCTACTAGTCATACACTACACCTTCTAACCACCCTTCACCTGCTTGACGGCATCACCGATGCGCTTCTCGAGCGTTGGCAGCAGCTTCACGTGCGAATCCACGCAGCCGTTGAAGCAGCTCGTCATGCCCTTTTCAATCGCGTTCATCTGCGTCTCGCTTGGCTCGACGCCCGATGGGACCGAGTCACGTGCGCGGTCCTGGCACTCCATCGCGCAACGCTGGAGGCGGTTCTGAGGAATAGAGATCACCGCAAGATCAGCGTCGAAGCTTCCCAATCGAATCCAACACGACCACTTTGAGAACGAACCTGGAAGGACTGCATCTCGGACTGCAGGTAGTTCTGCACCTGCTGCATCGGCATCTGGCAGCGCTCGACGCACGCCTGGATCTGCTCAGTCTTCCAGCCCTTGTTGTCGAAGCAGTTGGCCGCGCACACGTAGCCGCTTTTCTGAAGAATGAAGGATCGTCAGAACGCCGCTCTTGCTGCATTGACAACAAAATCATGCGTACCTGGAAGTCGCGCAGCACCTTGCGGTCCAGCGAGTCCATCATCTTGGCCACGGCCTCGTTCAAACGTTGCTCCGCCATTTTGTCGTGGTGCTTGATGTTGTGGCAATCAGCAATGGCATCTTGGCCGCTGGTTGGTGGGCTCAAATCGTACTTAACTGGGAACAGTTGTCCTGGTTTGAGTGACTCGTAGGTTTCTATACTGTGACGAAATGAGACATTTACCTGGTGATAAGGACCTTACCATATCGTACTTAGTGGAGTATTGTGTTGGAACCTCCCACCATTATTGAAGCGAACGGCAATGTATGGCGCGCCGAATGGAAATGACGAGACGCGACGGGTACGTTCACGCCAACAAAGCGACTTCATACGATCAGTGGATAGTGAACCCATATCCTCTATGTGCAGCTACGTGAGGAGCTCGCGCGGCTGCAGCGCGAGCGAGGCCAAGCCGCCGGCATGGTGCAAATTCTCCAAGGGAAATTGGCGGAAGTGGAGGAAGACAACTTCGATTTGCGCGCGAATATGATGACAATCGAGGCCGAGATCAAGTACGAGAGCAAGAAAAACGAAGAGATCATGCAGAAGCAGGTCTCGTCGCTCGAGTCCAAGCTGTCGTTCCTGAACGAGCAGCTCAAGAATGCCGACCGCGTGAAATTGCGCGCGTTGCGGGAGCTGGAGGAGCTCCAGCAGAAGCAGCTCTTGGAACAGAAGCGTCTCGACGCAGAGAAGAGGCTGCTAGCGACGAAAAAGCGCAAGCATGAGAGCGCGATCTACGCGGCGAGTCAGACGATCATGACGCGGATGTCCCAGATAGAAAAGGCACCGCCTGCCGCTGTGTTATCATCGAAACAAATGGCATCGATGTCGGAAATGGAAGTCCAGACCGACCCGCCGAACGAACGCGAACGCTTAGCAGCCGAAAACGCAGATCTGGCAGCGAAGCTCATGAGTACGGCGTCACGCGATCTTTTGATTTTGTTTAAAGGCTCCAGCGAGATCGACGCCGCCGGTGCAAAGGACGAAGACGGAGTACCAATCGGAGAGCACTCGGCTCCTCAGGACTCGGCGGATAGCCATGGGAGTGAGGTGAAGTCGAGTCAACTAGGGGATTCTGCGGGCGGCTCGGCAGCCACCGTGGCGTTCTCGCAGAGCGTGTTCTCGCAGCTAGCTGGGCATGCCCACGCCCAGGCGAGAGCGACTCGTCTCAGCTTCACACAGGGAATCAACCTGACCCAAGCGGCGTACGTGAACGAGCGATCCAAGGACCTACACGATGCATTGGCGACCATGATCCAGGGAGATGCAACGACGCTGGCGCTCGCTCCGGTGTTTGTTCGCTACCTCGCAGCTCCAACAGATCTGGATCCCCACGTCTTGTGCAGCGTTTTGCGCGTGATGTACCTGGTGATGGTCCACAGTGAGTGTTTCCAAGAGTTCCTGCTGCTTGCATCAAGCTCGTCAGCGTCCTCGACCAGTCTCCACTCAGCTGCCAAGAACGGAAGCGAGGCGTCGACCATGGAACACCCGCGGATCTCCTTTCCAGGGCTTCGATTCGCATCACTGGACGACTACGTCGCGTCTCGAAAAGAAGACACGTTACATTCACGACGAGAGATACTTCCCTCACAAGAACAAGAGCAGCAGCTCTCGGAGCAGATGCAACTGCGAGCCAAGTTGCTCAGTGCGTTGTGCCGCGTGATCCGGAACAACATGAACGATGCAAGTGTCGTTGAGAACGGACTCAGCGTCCTCTCGCTCTGGATCGATCTCGGCGTCATGCATCGCACTCCACACGCCGACTTCCGCGCAATCATATCCAGCAACGTCATCCAAGAGCTCGTGCTCGCGCCGAAAGGTGTCGCAATCAAGCTCAAGACCAAGGCGCTGAGCGTGCTGCTCGACCTCATCCACTTCCAGGATATGTTCCCCGAGATCGAGGCCTCGGCCCGTCGCTCGAGACTATTTAACCGCTGCGCCAAGCTACTCAGTCGAACGACGACCGTCGCGCCAAGCAACGCCGTGCTGTACCATGAAGCCATCAGCGATCTTCGCTCGCTGCAGCTCGTCGTGATCCGCCTCTTCCTCGCCCTCGTCACCACGTACCCGTCCATGGGCGTGCGTTTCGTGCTGGAAAGCACGCGTGGCTCGCCCACCGACGACGACCGCGAACTGTCCGTGATCTTCCACCTCGCGCAGCTCCTGCAGAGGGAGACATTTGACGCTCGCACGCTCGGACTGGACGCTCTGGACGAGCTGCTGGCGAGCCCCTCGCGCATGACGCTCGTCCAGGACGCATTCACTCTGCTTTCGCTACTCGTGCGCTACGTCCACCTTTCGCGCGAGCTCGGCGGGCCGCACTTGGAGTACTCGTTCCTCTCAGTGCTCTATTTACTGAGCTCCTCGAAGTTTGACGTCCCGAAGAACGCCACCATCTCCAAGGTCGCCGTGGCATTAGTCGCATTGATGCAGCCTACTTAGATGAGTTAATACAGTATGGTGATGCAGTCGTCGTTGTGATACAGCGCTGTTCCGAACGTGGTCGTGGAACCAACCCCCTCCCTTACAAAAGACAAGACAAATGAGGATCTGTGACATGGGACATGTTCCGGTTTGAAGTCCAACTCAGAGATTAGGGGTGGCCGTTGGTTGTGTTTTCTCCAGAATCTGTTCTCAAAACGTCATTGGGCTAAAAAAAGGAACCAAGGATTCCGTTCCGTCCGTCGTCGTGGGAAGAGGCATAGTTTGTTCGCGCTCTAAGCAACCCCTTATATTTATAGAATGATCAAATTTATCATTCTATAAATCCATAAAACCAGTCTCTTTCACCTCTATGAGAGTTGCAAGTGTATGTTAGATCGCAGTTTTATCATCTTCTAGCTGTGGCTTAGAGCGCGAACAAACTGCATCATCCAAACACAGGTGAGCCAACAATCCAGATCCAAAACTCACACACCAGCACGCACGTGGGTGCCTTCACTCCAGTGAGCGAGCGGACCATGGAACACTTTTTGTGGAAACAAAAGTTTGTTCCCCCCACTGCTCTGCTTGGACGGAACCGATCTTTTTGCGGTTCCAACTGCCGGGATGCGTTGCAATCTGAGGGGGCAGGCTGGCGTAACTGGCGGCGGCGTAGCTCTTCATTTTGGCTTTTTCGAGCCAACCAACCAACCAACTACCCGCACCCGAACCACGCGAACGCGAGTGATGCGGACGACGCTGTGGCTGCTGGCCTGCGCCGCTGTGGGCGCCGCCACGAGCATGGACAGCGCACTGGCACAGGCGCCGCGCGACAAGAGTGAGTGCGCTGCAAAACGAGCAGCTACAAGCTGAGATATGCCGGCGGGATGCTGACGTGACTGTGGGAATTGAATGTCTAGGCTGCTTTGAGTTCCCGATCGTGATCATCTCGCCGACGGTCAAGCCGTTCCCGACCAAGGGCTGCAAGCAGGCGCCCGAGCCGTCCGAGAACTGCCTGAAGGAGAAGACGGAGGTGGTGTTTGAGATCGTGGACAAGCACGACGCCGACGGCGCGCCGCAGCTCAACTGCCTGGCGGACACGCCCACGAGCCTGCACCCGGCGACGGCCAACTACCGCGGCCAGTCGAGTCTGGGCTTTGCGAAGCACCAGTACAACGTGCACCTCCATGAAGCGGCCGAGTTCCTCGGCTTCCCAGAGGAGAAGTCGTTTGTGCTCAACGGCCCGCAGATCGACGGCAGTCTGATCCGCAACCACTTGGCGCAGTGGCTGTTCCGTGCGACGGGCCGCTACTCGCCCAAGACGCGCCACATCATCGTGTTTGTGCGTGACCTAGCGACCAAGAAGCTCGATTACATGGGCGTGTACTTGGGCCTCGAGAAGATCTCGTACGGACCGAACCGTGTGGGCCTCGCGCCGCTCGACAACAAGTGCACGAAGGAAGAGCTCAACGGAGGCTGGGCGTGGCAGCTCAACCCGCTGAACTACGGCGTGTACTCGCCCAACGTGATCGTCGACGAGTACCAGCTCATGTTCGGCTCTGGCAGCCGCCCGGTGCTCATGTACCCGTCGCCGAAGGTCATGACCCAGACGATGCGCGACTACTTTGTCGACCCGAGCACGGGTCCGCTGCCGCAACTGTACCGCCACCTTTACAACAACATGACCAACGTCGACGACTTGGAGAAGGTCGTCGACTTGGGATCGTTCGTGGACTACATGCTCCACTCGGAGCTCTCGCAGAACACGGACGCCTACCGCCGCAGCACGTACTTCTTCAAGGACCGCGACCAGCCGATCAACGCCGGCCCTGTGTGGGATTTCAACCTGGCGTACGGCACGGGCTCGAACCAGAAGGACTGGCTGTTCAGGACCCATTTCGTGTGGAAGCGGATGCTGGTCAACTACAAGTTCGCTTCGCTCACCATTAAGCGCTGGCGCCAGTTGCGTGAGACTGTGTGGAGTGACGAGGCGATCGAGAAATTCATCGACGCGGCCACTGAGCCTTTCAAGCGCCAGTTCGAGAACTGCTTCCACTGGTACAGCGACCAGATGCCGTGTGCGAACGTCAAAGTGGGAGGCACTTTCCAGGCGAATATCGACCGCGTGAAGACTGCGATTCATGGCCGCGCACAGTGGATGGACGAGAACGTCGGCAAGTTCTACACCAAGTCCGACAAGACGGCGTGGGCGTTGGCGAACAACATCCCGACTTACAACTGTGCTGCGGACGGCGAAGACGGAGGCTGCCTCACCGACCCGGAGAAGTATCTCGCTGCCGTTGAGATCCCACCAGTGCGCAAGCCGAGCCAAGCTCCAGCCTGCGCGTCTACCTCCCCACTCGAGCAGCCATCGATTGATCCGTGCTGGATGTCGTATGGATCGGGCACGCGGTTCTGTTCGGCCAACGGCTACTGCCCGATGGGACCTGGGGCCGTGTGTTCGTGCATCAACGGCAAGGCCCCTCCTACGTGCGGTGACTTGGTGGTACCAGAGTCGGCGGACGTTGTGATGTCGACGGAGTCAGTCAAGAACGCCGAGATCGCGACGCACAACATCCAGATGTGGGGCAACGCCGTCTACCTGTTCGTGCTGATGTGCGGCGTGTTCGGTGCTCTGATGGTTGCCCACCGCCGCCGCCGCCACGGCTACGCGACACTCGATGAGCGCTCGCCAATCGTGACGCGCCAACTCAGCTAGACATGCAGCAGTGAATGCACGCCGTGCATTCGAGAAAGTTTTTTTTTGCGGATCAGATGGAGGAAAGATGGAGGAATTACAATCTAAAGTTCACGCGGTCGTTGGGAGATTCAAACCAAAACTAATACAACACGCTTCTCACCCCAAAGAGGAACGTTCCGCTTCTAGACGATGCTCGCACTCAGCATCGCATCGACCTTGGCTATGTCGGGCATTGCATTCGGGCTTCTAGAACCATCCCATCGGGGAAATGGCGAGCTTCCACCACAGATTCACGAGCGGCGGCTTCTAGTTGGTCGACTATGGCGCGTCACAGGGCCGTATCCGCGACGTCACCACGGGTATCTGCACGATGATGGCACGCAGCAGTGCTGCGGCAGCACAATCCCATGGCGCCCATTTTAGGTTTCACATCGAGTGTCCCGCATTAGATCGGTATACCTTCAGGTTCAGGTCACGAATAGATCTTTGGTTGCGGCTCTTCAGGGTATCTGTGACGTGGTACAAGATACCTTTTCAGCCAATCAAAAATCTGTATTTAGTGAATGTTACGCGAATGTCGACTGAATGTCGCTTGAAAACTGTATCCATCGTGCTTTTGTGGAGCTGCTCGCCTATTTCGGCTTTTCGAGAAATCCGAAATGATGGAGCTGAGGAGCCAGAACGGACCACGCCGCTGTTGGGCAACGAGCGATGCTGCATCAGTGGCTCTCACTTCTCCAGAATCCACCCGCCGCGCACACCACAGGACCATGTGGACCCACTTCGCTCGCGTTGCCGCCTTTCTCGGAGCGGCCATTGCCGCCGCCTCGTCGATGCCACATGCGGAAGCTGCAGACGCAATGAGTGCGTGGCCATCTTGAATCTATTGATTAATGGTGTGTACTGTATCACTAACTGCGCGTACGTTTGTACAGCGTGCCACGAGTTTCCTGTGGTGATCGTGTCGGCCAAGAGCGGAGCGTTCCCGGATCCGACGTGTAACCAGCTCCGGTACCCGGCCGAGTACTGTCTCAAGTCCTCCGTGACGTCGCACGTCAAGGTCATCGACCACAAGGACGGCTCGCCCAACTGCTTTGCGTCGCCGCCCACGAACGAGTACGAGGCGAAGACCAACTACCGTGGCCAGACCAGTCTCTTCTTCGCGAAGCACCAGATAGGCATCAAGTTCAAAGAGCCGAAGGAGTTCATCGGCTTCCCTGAGGACAAGGACTTCGTTCTAAACGGACCGTTCGTGGACTGTACGCTGCTGCGGAACCACCTCGCGCATTGGCTGTACCGTAGCACGGGGCGATACTCAGCTCTTACGCGCCACGTCGCGATGTACTTCAGTGACACGCCGGGAACGGCCCCTCGCTATGTGGGTATTTATCTGCTGATCGAGAAGCCCGGGTTTGGACCGAGCCGTGTTGGACTGGCCAAGATGGACACGTCGTGCCGAGGCGAGGAGTTGAACGGCGGCTGGGCGTGGCACAACGACCCATCGAGTTACGGCGACTTCTCGCCGAACATGGTCGTGGACCAGTACCAGAACGAGTTCGGTATGGGCGAGCGGCCTATCCTCGCGTACCCGCTGGGCGACAAGACGTCGCAGCTCATGCGCGACTACTTTGTGAACACCACAACGGGCTTCCTGCCAAGCTTGTACCGCTTCATGTGGAACGACATGATGAACCCGGACGGCCTCGAGGAGCACATCGATCTCGGCTCGTTTGCAGACTACATCTTGCACACGGAGCTGTCGCTGAACGTGGACGCGTACCGCCGTAGCACGTACTTCCACAAGGACCGTAACCAGACCATCAACGCCGGGCCCGTGTGGGATCTCAACCTCGCGTATGGGAACGGAGCGCGCCGCGAGTTCTCGGACTGGATTTACCCACAGTACACGTTCTGGAAGCGGCTCATGTGCAACTACAAGCTGACGTCGTTGGTGATCCAGCGGTGGACGACCATGCGCAGTGAAGGCCAGCCGTGGAGCGACTCGTCGATCGTGCAGTTCTTGGACAAGAGTGCCGCTCCTATCAATCAACAGCTCAAGAACTGTAAGGGCGACTGGCGCTCGGATGCGCACCAGTGTGCGGCAGTGGACTTGAAGTCGTGCATGGGTTCGTACGAGTCACGCCTGGAAGATCTGAAGGCCGCTGTGGTCAACCGCGCTCGCTGGATGGATCAGCACATCCTGGGTCTCTACAAGCCGCTTGACGGTCGCGAGTGCTCGTACGTCGGCGAGATTCCGAAGTATAACTGTGCCGCTGACGGCAACGATGGTGGGTGTATGAGTGATCCAGCAAGATACTACAGCTCCGTCAAGTTCCCGGAGGTCCGCAAGCCCTACAGCGGTCCGGAGTGTGGCTCGCAAGTGGACGCGACGACCGAGAACTACCCGATGCCGCAAATGGTCAAGCCATCCGTGGACCACTGCTGGCTCGCAACGGGAGCCAAGACCATCTACCCGAACCAAAAGGGCGTGCGTGAGAAGACGCTGACTACGTTCTGCGGTGGTTATGGCACGTGTGCGCAGGGTCCAGGCGCCACGTGCAACTGCTCCCAGGCTCTCAAGGTGGACCCGGTCTCGTGTCGCCGCATCGATGCCGACTACTACAACGAGCAGGCTCGTGCCGCGGCTGATGACATTGATGCCGAGGGATCCCCGGACCGTGTTGCTCGCCCTGCTGCCGCAAGCACGACGCCAGCTAGCAACCACGTGATGCTCAGCGCGTTCTTCGGCTCGTTCCTGCTTGTGGGTGTGGTGGCTGCGGTCTACAAGTACAAGCAGCACCAGCTCGGCCCACGCCTCCCAACCACGCGTGTCAACTCGCCGACCAACTATGGGAGCGTCGAACTGCGTCCACTGATTGCGAGCCCGCGTCGTGGTTGATTCTGGAAAAGTCCCTGATTGCATACAAACCCCCCAATAGAGAAAGCTATCTATCCCAACCGCATGCGACGTGTGAGAATCATGTTTTCCTCAGGTTGAAGCTCCCATCATCAGATTTGATGCCAAAACCGGTTTGATACCGATACTCCCGTAGCTCTTCATACGTGGCACACCAAGAAAGGCCGACGAAAAGAAAAATCGAAGCCTTGATGCTGGAGATGACGACGTCAATGCGCTCGGCAGGCGCGCCGCTTAGGCTGCTGCTGAGCGTCGTGCTTGTGGCTATGGTGCTTGCGAGCGCGCTGGTCAACGGCGAGTACACGAAGAGCGACGACGTCGTGATTCTGACCGAGAAGAACTTTGAGAAGGAAGTTCTCAACAGTCCGGACTATTGGATCGTCGAGTTTTACGCGCCATGGTGAGCCAATAAGGCGCTCTCTGTTCACTGAATTGTTGGGTATAAAGCAGTAGGCTGACGGTGTATTGGCTACTGCTGGATGCTATAGGTGTGGCCACTGCAAGAACCTCGAGCCAGAGTACAAGGCCGCCGCCAAGAAACTCAAGCAGCACGTGCGTCGCCGTTCCTGGGCTGAGAGAGAGCCGCTCACTGGATCTAATGCTGCGTGTGCTTGGTTGTACTAGGCTCGTCTTGGCGCTGTGGATGCTACGGTCCACACAAACCTGGCTCAGAAGTACAAGATCAAGGGCTACCCGACGATCAAAGGTGTGGTATCATGAGGAATCCTTCCCCTACCAACACCAGAACACAGAGACACTGACTGCGGCGCTCCATTCAGAGTTTGGCGCCAACAAGAAGAAGCCGCGTGACTACCAGGGCGGCCGCACGCGCAAGGACATCATCCAGCACGTGAAGAACTCGGAAGAAGCCAAGAAACTCGGCGTCAGTGGCGTGTCGGTGGATGTGGTGGACATCAAGTCCATCCACCCGTTCCTGACCAAGGACGACACGACGCCCACGGTGATCTTCTTTGGTAGCAAGCGCAAGGAGCGCGGCGTCGCGAAGCCGCCGTCCTGGATCGGATCACTGGCCAAGAACTTCGTAAATGAGGTCAAGAAGAAGAAGAAGACCAAGCTTGTGCCGGTCGTGCGGCTGGCATTCGTGGCTGGAAACGAAGAGAAGATCGCCAAGCATCTCAAGATTGACGGTATGCAGTCCAGTGACCAGAAGCAGTTGAGCTTGTCTGAAGCTCTGACTATTGTTCGCTTGTGTTTGTGTAGGTAAACTGCCCGCGCTCGTCTTTATCAGTGGAGACAACACCAAGTTCATTGCATCGTCGGGCAGCTCCATCGCTGACGAAGCCAAGGCCAAGAAGTTCATCACGAACGCGTTGACGACGGATGAAGCGAAGCGTGAAGCGTGGGAGCCGCTGCAGCCGTTCCCAGCGCCCGAAGTCGCGAAGGCCAAGCCGCGTTTCCAGCTCAAGGGTCTCACGCAGCAGGAAATCACCAAGTGCATGAGCAAGAAGGGCAAGATGTGTGTCGTGGTCACCAAGAACGCCAAGGACGACGGCGCCAGCGACAAGGTCAAGGAGCTGGCCAAGCGATACCGCCGCGACCCGTTCCGTTTCTTGGTGGCAGACGCGAACGACTCAGTCTTCGTCAAGCTTGGAGCGTTCCTCGAAGTTAAGGATGCGACTGCGATCGTTCTCAAGCCTGGCAAGGCCGTCAAGTTCACGGGTAAGTGGATGCGTTTTGTTGGCGTGAGACTGCGGATGCAATGACTGACCGGTGCACTTCTTGTAAAGAACTCTCTGGTGAGGCGGATGAGGCGACTCTCCACCGCTTCTTGGACCGCATTGTCGATGGATCGACGCAGTTCAGGACCTCGGCGCGTGCTGCCAGTGAGTTCGACGCCGCAGAGGCTTCCTCGGGCACCCACGAGGAGCTCTAGCCTAGAGCTCCTCACACGTCGCAGGGGACTTGCAGTAAGTTCGGTATACAGTATACACATGTCGAACTTAGCACTAAGTCCGAGTATCCAAACGTCGTTTGGCGATCATCACCTTGCGCGTGTTGATATTGGCGAATGCTGTGAGGCACTAGCGACACGTGCGCTGCGTAGGAGCGACACTAGGAGGCTTAAACGGCTCTCCCAACATGGACGAGTCTGACGAGGTGCGTACGCGGTAGCAGTAATAGTGGTTTGGGCCTCAGAGTCTCAATTAACGGTGTCTGAACGTGGCGAAACAGGAGCAGTTTGCGTTAGAGAATGAGGTGAGACCGTAGGCTTGGAGGCCATTACAAGGAGCTATGTTGACGCGAGCTGATGGCCGTTTTTGCTTGTATTAGAGCATGGATGAGGTCCACGACGTCAACGGTGAGCTTGTCGACAGGTACGCAAGGTCTCAGGTCGTGGATTTGGTGGAGCTCGAGGTACTTAACGGGCTCTGCTGAGTAGTGAGGACGCAAGCGCGTCACCAACGCGCCAAGGGCCGAGCGTCAAGGGTAGACAACGCTACGAAAGTGAAGAGAGCGATGCGGATGAGAGCGAAGACAGTGAGGAATCCAACGGCGGCAATAGCAGCAGCAGTAGCAGCTCGAGCGAGGATGAGCACGAGTTCAAGGGCGGGACAGCAGCAGCGAATGAGAGGCGTATACCGAGTCCAGATGCGTCTCGTGCAAGAAGAAGGAGACGAGGTGGGAGCGATAATGAGAGCAACAGTGACAGCGATGACGACGAGCCGCCCGAGATCCCGGGGAGTCCTATGCGGGTGAGTTGCTTTTGATTTTTAGCGAGTGCGCTGGAGCTCACAATCGTGGGTGCAGACAGTGAATGCAGACTCGGGTGGAGGTGGGCGTATGAACCGACTGAGCGACTTGGATATCAGCAGCTGCGGAGAAGTGTCTCGCCACCACAAAAAGCAGCAAAATGGAGCGCCGAACGCCGATATTCTGACAATAACCCACAATCACGAGGACGAGGACGACGACTACGAGACGAAAGAGACAGAAGCGCCCCGCGCGATGGAATTCCATTCTTCCAGTTCGTCTTCCGAGTCGGAACAGGAGCTTGAAGGTTTTGGTGAAGAGGACGACGAAGTGGAAGACAACAACCAGCACGAGAAGAAGCGATTTCACGGCCAAGCACACACTTATAACCAGCATCAGCGCCACGATCGACCGAAGACAGCGGCTAAAGATCTGGAACCGTACCGAGAGTTGGTACCGAAGGCGTATTACGAGCAGCTCGTCCAAGACGCACCCGTTACAACAGCCAACACCACGAAAACGAAGACCCAAACGTCAAAAACGAGCACTCAAGCCGGCACTGGGGCATCGACACCGTCCACGATGTCGAAGTACAAAGTGCGGGTACCCCGCGAGATCGAAGAGCTCTTTGCAGTACGTCTAGCCATGCTGACTTCTATCGGCTCCAAGATATAACCGCAAATGTTTTGTGCAGCACGTAGAGGAGTTCCAGCCGGATATCGTGGATATTCCTGTTCGATTGCAGCCTTTCATTCCGGAGTATGTTCCAGCGATCGGCGTCCCATTCGACGGCATCCAGGTATCCACGCTATCGTTGGTCAGGGTGGATTTGTGTGTTTCTGATGGATAATTCCTTGTAGATTCCACGGCCTGACGGGAAGAGAGACGAATCCGGGGTTGGGTTTGTACGAGAGTCATGCGCCCAGTCCAGCACAGCCGAGCTTGAGCTTCTCCTGTCGACTGCTGCTAAAAAGAAGCAGCGAAAACGCCAAAATGAGAACACTGAGCGAGTCCACAGCATCCAAGACGCCGCGCATCGGCCGCGGGAAATCGATCAGTGGGTCGCAAGCGTCGCCAAGGTGCAAGCCACCAAGCCACCAGTCCACGTGGTCTACAAAAAGCCCATGCCGTCGCTGACGGCTTTGATGGAGCTCTGGCCCGAGGAGTTCGAGACGTTCCTGTCCACCCAACAAGCGATTCCAGTGAGCCGCCTCGACGTCTCTCTACCAGAGTTGATTCGCATCGTGTGTGGCGTCGTCGACATCCCCGTGTACGAAGGGCTTCACGTCCATTCGCTGCATGTGCTGTTTTCACTCTACTACGAAGTAGTCACGTACGAAAAAGAGATGCTGCGAAATTCTCGGTGATAGGAAACTCATGAAACAAAGAGCTCCCAGTTTTGAAGTATTCTTTGGTCTCACGCATCTGCAAACGTCCCTGGCCACGGGCTGTCGTTGTCAGGGTTCTTCTCACGGTCGAGCTTGTTGCAAACTGCGATACTCGTTGAGAAGAACACGGTCTCAGTCTACAAAACGCACACCACGACATGATCAAACTGTGAGTTTGGCTGCCCATGGCATAACCACGTACAGTAGGACACTGAAACCCCAAAACGTAGGGGCATTTCCGCACGACGTCTTCACACAGCGACAGACACGTTCGGTGGCGGCCCGTGATACCTTCGATACAATCGGACGAGGCCCACGTGCCCGTTGACAGCGCGTGAGGGCACAGTGCTGGCTTGTAGGACCCCGCAGCCTGGCCGCAGCGCTGGAATTTGATGCTGCAGACCCAGTATTTGTACGCTTCACGGCAGTGGTCGCACGAGTACAGCGAGTAGCGCGTGTTGCTGTTGCAGCCGAAGCGATTGAGCACGATGTTGACGTTCTCGTAGTACGCCTTGGCCTTGGCGTCAAAGGTCGAGCCGTACGGGTCGTCTTTGTCGACGACGGCGTAGTAGTCGACCATAGAGCAGAACGACAGCGAGTTCTTCTTGATCTGGCGGCATACGGGGGCGGCTGGCTCCTCCGTGTCAGCGGCACAGACGTGGACAGCGACGAGCGTACAGGCGACAAGAAAGACACGCAGGATCCCCCTCAGCATACTGTGCCTTGCCATTTTCTGTGGATTTCTGTCGAGCGTTCTCGCGGAGCCGCTGTCGGAGAATAAACAGCAAAGTGGTTTCGTCCAATTATAGAGAGCACCCCTGCGATCTCCGAAGCTATTACCTGGTTTTGAGGTTGGTGT
>JAADXN010000460.1:0-23047 GCA_023337875.1 Pythium apleroticum | reverse complement strand
GCCACGCCCTTCCACGCGGAAACGACGGAAACCGGCTCAACTTATCTAGTATGTCCAGACGCTTGTAGTCTCATCGTCGGATAGACAGTAGGTCCGCACGTGCTAACCATAATGTCAATTCGGCTTCTCTCAAAAAAAAAAGACTTGAACGTCACACGAGTATTTCAGGCTGTTTTACGAACAAGCCTGCGTCCTGGCAAACAAAGTCAAAGTCACGGAGTGACACGCCTCATAAGAGATTGATTGCAGTAAGTCGTTCGTCCGGACAGGCGCAGTGTCGGATCAATGGCCACGTTTCATTCACAATGTAAAGGCACACTTTGTATACAATCATGAAAATGGCGTTGATGGCCCATACTTGAAGCAAGGGCCGCCCTCTTAAGCGGTCAGCAGGCTCGCCACGGTAACGAGGGAGACCAAAGTCGCGCTCACTGCCGTGTAGTCGCCGCTACTCTTCGTGGACGTCGGTGATGGAGCCGCGGTCGCGTTCACATTGCTCACAGTCGTGCGGTTCTCCGTTGAACCCACGGTCTCAGTTGCCCGAGAATTGTCAGCTATTTGACTTGAGGAGGTCTCCGTTGGTGGAGACGCCGTCGATGGAGACGACGGCGGCGGCGTTACGGCCGTGGAAGCCGGTGGCATCGGGTTGATCGTGGGGCCCGCCGTGGAGGTGGACGTGGAAGTGGTCGCGGGTGATGGAGCGGTCGTCTTGGTGTCCGCGGATCGACGCCGCCCAGTAGCGTGAGCGTCGCGAGGGCGACCAGGAAAAAGCTGAGTTTGGTGTTCACCATTTCGAGTTTGGCACTGGCGGTGGATTGGAAAGTGAGGGCTGCTGTATACGATGGAAGCCACCACTAGGGGCGTTCGTGGGCGGCGGGGCTCACCGCTCGGGCTCCGAGTGGTCGCCACTGAGGGTGTCCGTCGGCGGCAGCAACCACCGCGGGATCCGAGTGGCGGCTTCCATGGACGGGGGATCTCCTTGGTGATGTGCTTTGGGTGTAGTATTGTCAAATGCACGGAGACGCGCTATGGGTGCAAGAAAACACTGCACCCAAAGAACCCAAAGCGCGTCACGACAATCCGCCACTGTACGATGCAGATTGAATGCCGAAGCCACCGCCACTTGCGAGATCTGTCGCAGAAGTGAGGTGGCTGAGGTCGTCTGCCGTTGGAAGGATCAAGACTAAACACCAACGTACCTGGCTGGCCGCCAGGCTGGCGTGCCTGCACCTGGAATGCCGGGACTGCACGATGTGAATGGGCAAATGGTGCCTTCCACTGCAAACTGAAGCCCTCGCTTCGCACCCAAAGCGCATCACCATGGACATCCTCAAGCATGGCGTCCACCACCGTAGCGAACGACAGCTTACAACTTCTTGCTTTTGACGTTGCAGTGCGCGGTGGAAGGCACCGTAGCCACCGCAGTAAAAAAGCTCTACCGGTGGCATTCTCGGAGTCTCGGTACTGAAGGGAGAAGCTTCTAAAAATGTGTATCCCCAACAAGAAAACCATTTTTGACATTTTCGAAAGCATTCGATATCCGTAAAAAAAATTGGTTGAATTTAGAACGAATGATATTACCCTTTATGCTGCAGAATCGGCGCCCCAAAACGTGAAATTCAAGAAACTATTTTAACCAATCAGAAGCTAAGAATCTTCATCTCACTTGAGTGACATGCGATGTCACATGCAGGACAGGATCACAATCATGGCGTCGCCGTCGCCTCCCGTGCTCTCTCCGTGGCTGCCTCTGCTGCTGTCTCTCGGGAAGCTCCACCGCCCGCTGGACGATGAAGGAGACCGCTGTGTGGACGCCGACGGTGTGCTGTGGTTCCACTGGGCGCGCTCTGAGGATCCGCGTCAGTGGCCGCGCCAATTGGAGCTGCTGGATCTTCTCGCTCGGATTGTGGACGCCGATCGCGAGGCCTTTGAGGCGTTGCTAAGCACTCTGGACGACGCGTACACGAAGTACTTCGTGGAGTCCCGAGCGCGATACGAGGCGCCCTACAAACTGGGGGTTTACGTGAAGCTACAGGACGACGACGACCCCGAACGAGTGCTACGACAGCTGATGGTCTCACTTCCGAGTGAGCCAGAGAGCGACTTCCTGAAGGCTCTGCGCACTCTGGGTGGCAGACACGACCGCCAGCCAATGCCCGTGTATGTGGAGGTCATATCAGCGGCTGCGTCGCCTGCGTTCGTGGAGAAGACGCTCCATTTCGTCCACGAGTTGGTCGAATTCCAGCGTCAGCCGCAAGACAAAGGCCTGTTTCGAGTCTCAGTCGTCCAGGCATCGCACGAAACGGGCATTGCGGTCAGCGACAAGGCTGTGGAAGCTCTTGGACGACTCGCCGACTGCGGTGTTCGCATCCCTCGCGTGGTGATCGAGACGAGCGCCACGCTGTCGACACCGCCTGAAGAGATCGTGGGTTTCGTGACGGCCATCCAGTCGCTTCTCGGTGTGCGTGGCGTAGCCAGCCAGGCCATTCCAGGGGCGCCGCGATTGCAGCATCTCCAGCTGCGGCCGCCTTTCTCGATGCACATTGTGATCGCACTGTGTACAGCGATCGCCAACAGCGAGACGCTGCAGCGCGTGAGTGTGGACGCCGCTCTCAATGGGAACCACAGGCAGCCATTCCCCATTGAGCCGTTCTGGCGCTGGCTCGCGTACGCGCTCTTCAGTCGCGGTGCTCGCAGCAACGTTTCGATGCTCGAAATCGACGCCAGTATGCTGCTTCGATTCTACGTCCAAGGCATGCAATCCGTCGCGCAGCAGGAAGACGCGTTGGTCAGTGAGCTCGACCCACGCCTGCCCATTCCGTCTCCGTGGAAGGACGTGGTTGTCGATATTCCAAGCAACATGGACATCAAGCTCATCTACGACTACGGCGGAGGCAAGGACGTTGTCGCGACGTTCACATCGCCGATGGAACTGCAGTCTCTGCGAGTGCTCCAGGACGTCGGCCTCAATGGCTGGCTGTACGTCGTGCTGCCAGGCTGGGGCGAATGCCGCGTCTGGCGCAACTCTGTGAGCCCGCGTCCCATCCAAGCGACCCCGGAGTCAGATCTCCCACGTTCGGATTCGAACGAGTTGTCGTCGCCGCGCGGAGTTCGTCACTTGAGACTCAACTATGCCACCGGCGGCACACTGGCTGCTACTGAACAGTTCCTCGAGATGGCAGGCGCTAACGTTCGTCGTCTCGATATCCACGAACCCGATTCTCACAATACCAACATTGCCGCCGTGCTAATCCGAGATGTGTTTCGCCACTGTTCGAACGTCGAAGAACTCGACGTTTTCGGAGCCGAGATCGGTAGTGTGGACGTGATCACGGACGCATTCGGCAGTGTTAACGGCTCTCCTATCAAGCGGATCAAGTTGCGACAACTCACAGTCAGAGCCATGGGCTCGGTCCACAGATTCTTCGACGCGCTGGCAGATCCAAAGCACCCAATGGCGAAGAACCTGGTCGAACTGTCGTTCCACATCATCGAGCGGACGATCGAAGACCAGTCGCGTGGCTCGATATTCAATTCGTGTGTGCGCATGCTCCAGAGTAACACCACGCTGCGAGTTTGTCGTGCCATCACACTGTCCAAGCAACGAGCGGCCAAGTTCACAGACAAATTTGCAGTTTTCGATGGCCAGCCACTGCCTGCTCGCAAGGCGCCACTCGCATTACGAAGCAAACTCGCGTTCCTGAGTGTCGTCACAGAGGCCAAGGCCAGTGCTCTGGATGCTGTGGATGTGAATGTGCTTGCGAATATCTTCCAACTGGCCGCTGAAAACGAGATCCGGGAGAGCAGCGTCGAAGTCCCCGTGACTTACGAGCATTCGACTCGCGGTTGAGCATCTGAGCTGCACAATTGTGATAAAGGCTTCAATACGACATGTGCAAGTGATGTTTAATAGATGATCGTTATCAGCAAAAGAAGAACTCGTCGTCCTGCAGCACCCAGTCCGGGACCACAGGAGTGGGGCGACTCGGCTCGCCCTTGACCGGGTTCGTGAGGGAGTACATGCGGTTGGCGAAGTCCACTTTGTTCAAGTCAAACATCGGAGCTTCGAGGGCGACGCTGAGCGGGATCCACTCGGTTGCTTCGTCTCGCACCATGCTGGGCATCGTGAGGTAGTACGGACCGATGATGGCCTCTGCGACGCTGCCTGGCTTGACGTTTTGCTTGCCGCCGAGCTTGCAACGGACCAGCAAATCAATGAGATGCCGTCCGATGGTTTGATTCTGGAGCATCCAGTGGTATCCAAACAGATAAAGAACCCACATCACGACGAGGAACAACTGGTTGTGCATATCCGCCAAGATGCCCAGCTCCAGCCGCGCGTGGTTGATGCCCGTGATCACCATGGAGGCGATCAGTGTCGGCAGCAGACCGAAGAACAGGATCGGCGAGAGAAATGGCAGTACGTAACGGGTCGCGCCTCGCAGGATCAGGTGCTGGCACGTGAGACTGTAGAAGTTGTAGCTGATTGAGAGCACTCGAATGACGCCCAGGAACGAGTTCATGTACTCAGTAAAGTGGCCAGGCTTGCACTTGTAGTACGGCGAGTCGCTGGTCTTGAGCTCGTAGCCAGGCGTCCACAGATCCACGCCGTCGACCCACCACGTGCAGTAGCTCTCGGACGCGCCGATGTACCACGTGACCAAGTTGAGCTATAGAATCACTTTCGAAAGCTGGATGTTGCGGCCATGCGAGACCGTCGACAAGTTCACCGTGAACGCCGAGTCGATCAGCTGCGTGAACGCAATGCGGTCGCACAGGCCGTTGATCTTGACGCGCTTGAGCATCCGCAGCACGTTCTTCGTGTTCTGGACGACCCACACGGCGAACACTGTGCAGCCAACGAGCGACACGAGTGCGTACACGTTGACTAGCACCTTCTCCGTGCCTCGGCTGAACGTCGTCGTGATGATCGTGTTGGGGCCGCTCTTGATCAGATCAAAGAAGCCGTTTGGGAACGGCTCGTCGCCCTTCTGAGGGATGCGGCCACCAAGCACATAGGCGACGATCGCGCCGGGATCAGCGATGTTGCGAATGAAGTGCTGGGTGAAGTTGGTGCCGTCGGATCGAATCACGGGCTCAGTGTACAGCACGGAGAACGTATCGGAGCCCGTGCCTTCGCCCATGCACTTCCAGTCGACGAAGCCGTGGCGGTTGATCACACTCTGCGAGATCTCTCGCTCTTGGCAGAGACCAGCGCGGTTGAACGTCGCGAGCCAACTGACCGAGTGCTGCTCTTTGCACAAATCCATACACCCGTCGCGCGTGATACACAGCGTCGACATCCGTGAGAAGATCTTGGTGATCTCATCGGCCGACGTGACGTTGTTTTCAGTGATAGTTCGCGCTCCAAAGAACTTGCCGCTGTAGGCTGTGAGCACGCTGCTGGTAGGCGTCGTGTTCAGGTACACTGGGTCCGGGTAGCTCTTGTTACTGGTTGGGATCCAGTTCCAGTTCTGGCAAATGCCGATCTTCGAGCCGGCCTTTTCGATGGCATACCGATCAACGAAGCGACCAGACGTGGCCTGATTGGCAACGAAGATTCCCATCCACATGTACGGTGCGTAGTACGCGATCGTGGCGGCTTGGTCGCGGAACTGCTGCGGCGTGACGCTGACGATCCACCAGAGACGCTCACGCCCCATGACAAGCGCATTTAGATCGGCTTCCACAGGCTGCGTTCGCTCCGGAAGCGAGCCCGACATTTTGCTGTACCGCACACCGGACGGCTTGCCCGAGAGGTCTTTGAAGCCTTCGTAGTACCGGAACTCCTGGTATAAGCCCTTCTTCCCGCCAAATCCAATAGGATCCAGTGTGTAGTTCTTTGCCAGCTCATGCGCCAGAGTGTTGAGAGCCTCATCGCGTCCGTACTTGTTCATGAGCAGCTCCCGTCGCGCGAGGCAGGCGTCCAGATCCGGGAACACCGTGTCTTGGTATCGCCGCGCGCCTTCCATGATGTACGGATTCGACGGGTCCAGCCCAGACTGCCACTCGTAGTTGAGCAGTTGGCTCACGTTGATGCCCTTCAAGCACATCACGGCCTCAGACACTTCGTTCACTCGACATGTCGTGCCCTCGAGGATGTTGTTGGACCCGTAGAAGCCTCCGGGCGTGTAGCAGAAGTACATCATCTCGTTGATCACCTTCTGGCCCTTGGGTACCAAGCTCGTGCGGCAAAACAAACCAATGTACGGGTCTTGTTGGAAGTCGTCGATATACTGGGCCCACTTGTCGGCGCGGTTGAACACCACAAAGTCCAAGTACATGTTCATGAATCGGATCGGTTGGTCCGCAGGCGCCGTGTACTTGACGCCCGACATGTCATACAGCGCCTTGGCGTACTGGTAGTCGACTTCCATGGTCCAGTTCAGGTTGTGGCTGAACACCAAGTCGTCCCCAGGCAGTCCGTAGTAGCTCAGCATGTAGGCTTTGATTGGCGACGCCACGTTCCACACAAGACTCGCGATTCCTCCCAAGACTTTGAACCAAAAGTCCAATCGCCGCGACGCCGAGCGTTCCTTGAGCGACGCAGCGACACCCGTGAACGTCACTGTGCGCTTACCTGATACCGTCGTCGCGTTTGCATCGCCAGTCGTGTTCTTGAAGGTCTTCTTCGGCCATAGCTCGTGCGATTCAAACTTGTGCTCGTCGGTTGCCACCGTGGCGTCGCCCTCGTGCGCCAGGTCCGTGAACACGCCAGTCGCGATAGGTGCAATCTTGGCGCCGCTGAAGGTGCGAGGCTCGTCCATGGTCGTCTTGACCTGAACGGCTTCCTGTTGAGTGACAGTGGGTGGCGCTTGTTGGTTTCCTTGGTCGACAAGTCGTTCACTGACAAGCGATACGCCTGATCTGCGTCAATCAGTCTCTGCGAGCGTAACAAAGCCAAACACGATTTGGGTAGTGATGCAGATGCGTGGGAAGCTGTGCGAGTTTGTCTATTTGCAGATCCTGTCGCAATCGGCCAAGATCTGCGGGTACGGGAGCAAGAGCCCTTGTCATGTCGACGACCTATTTACAGCGACTGCTTCAGGTTGCTGTCTGACTGGCCGCTGTGATGGTCGTCGCGTTCGGTTGAGAACGGCCCTAAAGCTGCTGAAACGGATGGGGAAGCAGTGGGATGTTGCTGAAGCTATATGTATTCTTACAGTTAGAAGCGAAGACCAATCTATCAGATCTTGCCTGCGACGGCTCCGGCCTTGGCCACTGCCGTGCCCTGCACACTCTTGAGCCAGCACGTGCCGCCGTTCTGAGACGTCCACGTGAACACCACGCAGCCGCTGCGAGCTTTGCAGATCGCACAGCAGCCAGCCGCCGTGCCGCTCGCCGCACTGCCGATGTCGTTGCCGTAGTAATCGATGTCGTTTGTCAGCGTGCACGTGTTGGCGCCGCCCGTGTAGACACCCGACTTCGCGCCAGTCTTGGCCGATGCCGCGCCCTTGCTGGTCTTGAGCCAACAAGTGCCACCGGCGTAATCGGTCCACGTGTAAGCGCCACAGCCAGAGCGCTGGGCACAGATGCCACAGCAGCCATCGACGCTGGCACTCTGGGCACTGCCCAAGTCGTTGCCAGCGTAGTCGACGTTCAGCTCAACAGCAGAGCACTGCGGTGACGGAGGCGGCGTCGAAGAGACCACGGAGGAGCGAGCTCCCGTCTTGGCAGTCGTCGCGCCCTTGCCGCTCTTGAGCCAGCACATTCCGCCAGCGTAATCCGTCCACGTGAACGCCGCGCAGCCGGAGCGAGCCTTGCAGATCGAGCAGCAGCCTTCCGCCGTCGCGCTCGCAGCACTGCCAATGTCGTTGCCTGCGTAGTCCACGTTGTTTTCGATCGAGCAAGTCGACGGCGGTGGCGTTGGCGTCGTTGGCGGTGGAGTCGTAGGTGGCGACGTGACGGAACTCACCACGGCTGAGCGCACAGAGGCGTCGGCCTTGGTCGCTCCCCTTGCGCTCTTCAGCCAGCACGTTCCGCCGGCGTAGCTCGTCCACGAAAAGGCCCCGCAGCCAGCACGGTTCTGGCAGGCAGCACAGCACGCCTCGGCGTTCACTCCTGCCGCACTGCCGATGTCGTTCCCTACGTAATCCACGCCATTCTCGATGTTACACGTCGATGGTTGCGGAGGGTTCCCCAGTTGCGCCTTGACCTGCTCGGCCGCCTCTCGGCCAATGTACATGATGTAGCCGTACGGGTTCACGGTGCCGTCGCGCATGGCCGTCGCGTCGCCCACGAAGATGTTGCTCGTTCCAATCACACGCAGCTTCTCATCGGCGCACCGCTTGGCATCGCCAGCGTCCGAGGACGCGTAGCAGCTACCGCCAAAGTGGTGCGTGATGTAGCCGCGGTTGGCGTTGACCCAGTCTGCCACGCTTTGGCCGTTCGCTGCCGAGAGGAACGTCGCGCCGTTGGCTTTGAGCGAGTCCACCACACGCGTGGCGTAGTTTTGCATGGCGTTGAGGTCGTTGTTCGTGCCAAAGTACGCCGAGCCCTGCGTGAGCACGTTCCACTTGCCGTCAGCGCTGAAGGACGAGTAGTCACGTGACTCCGGGTTGTTCACGTACAGCGCCGTCGTGAACGCGTTGCCGTTCTGGTAGAAATTGCCGAAGCCATTGGTCAGCACAGTCGTCTGGAACTCGTACGTGCGTCCGTTGACGGCGTAGTTCTCGTAACCGATGAGCACCGGCCCAGGGCTCGCCCAGCCTCCGGTCTGGCCTTGGTTCATGAACTGGTCGATCGCCGACTGCGGTTTGTTCTTGTACTGGAACGACTTCATGTCCGGGTGCGAGAACGACGCGAACACCACGTTCGTATCAAACAGGCTCTTGCCCACATTGCCGTTGGCCACCCAGCCGCCGTTGGCGCTCGCCTTGACGCCTGGGAAGTCGTTGCGTGCGTTCAGCAGATTCAGTTGGTCCTGAGGACCGACGCCGCTCTGAATGAGAACCTTGGGTGTGCCCAGCGCGCCTGCCGCCATGATCACAGCTCCTCGTGCGGTCAGCGGCACCTCCACGTTCGTGTTGTACACAACCGACGTGGCCTTGCCCTGCCACTGCTTGATATAGCTGACCATGGCCGAAGTCACGAGCTTGACGTTGGGGCGGTTCTTCATTTGGTTCCAAAACGCCTTGGCGGGCGTGTCGCGGAGCCCGCCCTTGATCGAGTATGGCGCGTGGCCGAAGCTCTGGCTCTTGGAGTTGCGGGCCACGGGGTCGTTGATGGTCTTCTCCGTGTACCCGATCTTCTTGAAGGCGTTCGCGACGATGTTGTACGCCTCCTGCAGATAGTACTTGCCATCGGGCGACGGCGTGTCCGTGGCGCCATGGATCTGCTCGTTCTCGTTCATGAGCGCAGCCACACGGGCGGGGGAAGCCGGCCACTTGGAGTTGGTCACGTAGGCGTCCGGCGGACGGAAGTAGAGCGCCGCATTGATGGACGAGCAGCCGCCCACGAGCTTGCCGAGCCACATGTACGGGCCGGTGTTCCAGTCGACGCGGTACTTGTCATTCGCCGCGTTGTAGATGGTGCCGTCGTATTCGCCTGGGATGTCAAACTTGGTCCAGCCCTTACTGCTAGCGTACGAGGGGCCGTCCGTGCCGCCTGTCGCCTGGAGCGATGGCAGGCCGGCTTCCAGGATGAGCACGGAGATGGAGGCGTCGCGAGAAAGGAACTCGGCGGCCACGAGACCGCCAGGCCCGCTGCCCACGATCACGACGTCGTAGGCTTGCTGGGCGCCGACGCCTGCGCCGTACAGCAGCACGAGCGCACTGGTGCCGTGCAGGATCTTCATGGAGGTCGGGAGGGGTGCTGTTGTTGGTCCCAAGGCGATTGGGGAATGACGAAAGGGGTCCAACGAATGCGGGCGAGATCTTCGTGTCCTGCCTTGCGCTGAGGAGTCGCTTGCGGAGACCGTTGGGGTGCGAGGAGACGCAGCTCTTCGTGAATACTGACGGGTCTGTGACAAGGAACACAACGCCGATTCTGGATACACTTTCCGTACTGAAACTCAACTCGCCACAAAGACAAGGGGTGGAGTTGAGTACGGACGGGGAGCCACCCACAACAATTATTGGATCTGTGGACGACAGACGGATGTAGCCAAGACGGGGCTCAGGCGGCTGAACAGAATGCAATTTTTGGCGGAAACCACGTGGTGATACTGTACGATCGACTCGTTTTCTCCGCCCCAGCAACTTCAACCTCAAGTCGACTGGTGCGCATGCATGGGTGCATCATCTTGCAGTGACGACGTCTGGAAGGATACCGGTACCATCACCAACCATCCGTATCCCGAAAGAGACAAGTGAAGAATGGCGTTGGGGGTGGCGGGGGACTGCTTGTAGATTGGCGAGTTTTACAATTTTGGCTATTTTCCGTCATTCGATGTGTCTTGGACCCTTGTATATGTGGTGTGGTGTCATGTGTGTTGTGATGTGTGAGTGCTGTGATCATCCCCGCGTGTCCAATTGCGAATGCCACGGTAATACGGACGGTGAGCTCGAACCGAGCTATGTGCAAAGGCGTTCGGCTCAAATTACACTGCGAACGCTTCGACTGACGGTGCGCTCGCCGCTGAGGGCAGCGAATCCGACTCGGAGATGACCGATGTGCGGGGGGACGACGCCCCAGCAGACGACATAGATGGCCGGCGACGCGGCTCGAGGCTCGTGCCGCTCAGTGCTCGGCGCGTCGCGCTCATGGAGAGACGACGCTCCAGCTCCTCTCGCTTGTCCTTCTCACGCACCAACTCGGTGAAGTGGTGGAGTTCCTCACCGCGACGCACGGCGTTCTCGAGGTCCTCCTTCTCTCGCTTTTCCTTCATCCTCTGCTGGAAGTTGATCTGCTTCTGGCGCTCCGCCGATTTGAGCGAGTTGGCTTCCTCCAGCTTCTTACGGCGCTCCAACTGGGCTTCTTTGTTGCGGGTGTACGTGGAGCTCTTGCTGTAATCCAAGTAGCGAGGCTCGACGCTGTCGTACCGCGACTTGCGATTCGAATACGACAGCTGCAGAGCGAACGGGTCGCTCGAGTCCGTCGACGACGTGGACGACGCGAAACTGAGGCGCTCCGTTCGATGTCGGCCTTCCCAGTCCGAGTGCGCGTCCTCTCCGTGGAGGTCGCCGAGGTTCCGGAAGTTGGAGCTGCGACGCGACGACTTGTTCGACATGAACGACCGGCGGTCGACCGACGCCGCGCCGTTCGCGAGTCTCGCCTTGGAACTGGCCGACGACTTGGTCGACTCGGGCGACTTCATCGAGAGGCTCGCGTCCGACGCGTCGCTCTCCTTGCGACTGGACGCTGGCGCCGTGTTGATCATCTGCTTGACCTTGCTCTGGACATTGGCGTACGGATCCACCTTCTTCCGCGTGGGCGTCGTCGCCGTCGAGACCTTGGGCGTTGGCTTGGCTGGAGGGTCCTTCTTCATGGCACTGGGACTCTTGGTCGTACGGCTCGCCAGCGACGCCGCTGTTGGCACGTGGAGCTTGGACGGCACGTTCTCTGGCTTCTTGTATCTGTGCTTGGGCTTGAGCATGCGGCCTCGCAGCGAGGGGTTCGAGTCGAGCGCCTCTCGCAGCTCCTTCTCGTCGTCGGGCGTGAGCCGCAGCTCCCGCTCCAGCAGCGCCAGGATCTCCTCCCGGTCCTCCTCGCCGTCGGTCGAGAACCGCTCCCCCACCACGATCATGTCCTCCGTCTCGATCGTGTGGTCCTCCTCCATGACGAACGACCGCTCCGTCGTGAGGATCGGCCGCTTCTTGGTCTCCTGCTCGGGCGTCTCCACCAACTGCGACCGCTCCTTCTCGGGCTCCTGCTCCTCGGCCTCTGGCGCGGGAGGAGGCGGAGGAGGAGCGTCCTCCAGAACTGCCTCCTCTGCTATACTAATCTCCTCCTCGGTGATCTCCACACTCGAATCCTCCACTGGAAGCGTGCCTTGCGAAGTCTCCTCCTCCATCTGATTCGACTCCTCCTCTGCAGTCACATCCTCCATCTTCGTCCCCTCCTCCGCTGTAGTATTCGCGTTGGCGTTTACTTCCTCCTCCGCGTTATTTTCCTCCTCCGACAGCCGTCCTCCGTCTCCTCCTGCGCTCGCGTTGCTGCCCAGACGCTTGCGACCAACGCCCAGCTCTGGACTGCGCTGCAGCAGCGCATCCTGCTTCTGCTTCTCCGTCAACGCGTCGTACTTCTGCTTCTCCGAGTTGACGTGGATGCTCCGTTCTTCGCCTTCGAAGAAGCTTCGCACGGTGCGGAACGGAAGCGCGTCCAGCGACTGCTCTTGCTTCTTCTCAAAGCGCGAGACGATGTTGCGGACGCCAGCGTTGTCGCGCGGCGCAGCCTTGGGGATCGGCGACAAGCCGCCCATACTCATCTTCATCTTGATCGGCGTTCCATTTGTTGGCGTCTCCGTCGGCAGCTCTTCGTCGTCGTTGTTGTTAGCGCGGTTAGACGCCAACAAAGTCGTCGTCTTGTCGGCGATGTCGGCCATTTTGTCGTACTCCGGTCTAAACGCAGTGGGCTTTGTTGGCGATGTAGACCTCTGGATTTGCTTCAATAATCCCGAGTGAGAGCGGAGCGGACCGGAGCGTTCGCGGGCGGAGGGGAGAGCCGAAATGCGGCGATGAATGGGATGGGATGGTGGGGCGGATGATGATCTTCCGATGGATCACAAATGGATTGGGCTGAGAAACCCCGACTGCGATTGCTGCAGGCTATGCCGTGTGGCGCCACCCGGGTGCGTTGGGACGATAAATGTGGGGTGCGACCGCGATCGTGCGAAGATGCAGAGACCGTTTCTCCGCCGTCGTAGCTTCACTTCGACCCGAGCCAGCTTGTCAGCCCTGGTCTTCTGACACGAAGAGGACCGGAGGCCAGACCAAGACCCACTGGCCTGCGGCTACTTCTGTAATTTAGGACGGAGTGACTAAAACGACAATCATTCCGCATCGAGACATCTTAACACAGTAAATAAGACTGAAACCCTGATATCCACAGGGATGAAATCCATTGATACATGGGAATCAGCAGTCCCCTATCCACCGACGTCAACCGACTGGATCCCTTCCCTTGTTTCACGTGGTCGGCTCGAAAATCAATCCGGAGTCCATCTTCCTCTCTTCCCACCAACTGACTCGTATTTCTTCCGCGGCGGCAAGTCTAAAGTTTGTTCTCCAGAGAACAGGAATCGAGGTGTTCTCCTCTCACTCAAATGGACTCTACTCATGTATGGATACAAATACAAATACAGACCATGCGCAAAGCAGCCTCTACTTGCAACTTTGGACGCACTAAAACCACGCGCAAAATACCACAAAACTCACCTAAAACGCACCAGCACTCCTAAAAGTCGAGCTCGTCGATCTCGTCCACGGCCTCGCCCTCCTCCTCCATGTAGTCGTTGATGAAGAGACTCTCCCATCGAATGACCACCGAGGCGAAGATCTTGGCCATGTCCTCCATCAGCGCCCTCAGCTCCTTGCCTTTGGCTTCGAACCGACCAGTACCTACGGCGATGCAGCCGTGGACCTCACGCCCGTCACTGGTCACTTCGGTGGCGTCCTCAAAGATGTAGCTGCTCAACACAACATGCAATCAGCCTCACTAGGTAGTAGGTGCTACATCAGTGCAGTCTGTGCCGTACCCGTTGCATTCGTCTTCGTGGGAGAACTGAACACGGTTGGCAGACCCAACTGAGATCGTGCCGACAGCCCATCGCTCCCCAGGGCCACTGAAATACTCATCGCGTGACAGGAATTCGGCTGTGAGCGACGACACGAGGCCTTTGCCCGGCAGATGTTTGACAGTCTCGACAATTTGAACGCTTGGACTGAGCTGTTGCACAACCTGGTGACGTGAAGAGCAGCATAATGAGCATTCTATCCACCCAGCACGCTGGATAGTAGAGAAGGCACTGCGTACCTTCTTCTCTTTGACCTCGGGAAACGTCTCAATGTACTTGGTGTAGTTCACGTTGAAGTTCCGGTGCGAGACGTCCCGAGCTCGCATACCACGGAAGAACTTTTGGGTCTTCACGAAGTACTGAGTGTCTTGGGACCAGAAGTCGAAGTTCCAGCCGAACGCCTGGCGTTGGATGTCGACTGGGTGCGACGAGTTCTGGATCGCGATCATCGCTCGCTTGCACTCCTCCACCGTCTCGTGCATGTTCTGTATCCGCACGGGGTCCCACGTGAAGTGGGCGTCCTGCTGGCTCATGTTGACGTGTCGTGGAGGGCTGTCGTGAATCGGCTCCTGTTTGACGCCGTACATCGACATAGACAGCGCCGCGGTGCCCACAGACGAAGGCGAAGATGCTACGGACAAAGCTGACGCCGGTCGTTCGCCAGCGAGTTGACGGGCACGTAGACTGTCGTTCTCTTGCTGCAGGATCTCGATTTGTTGGCGCTGGCGACGGAGTTCCAACTCATACGACTGCATCGAGTGGGAGATGAACTCCTCCAGCTGGAACACCTTCATGCGTAGTTCCTCGGTCTCTCGCTACAGAGTTTACATGCTATCAGTTAGCCAACCAACCCATACGCAACTCACTCCATCGCAATGCGACACCTACGCGCTGGCGGTCTCGGCATCGTCGGGACGCGGCGCGCACTTGCTCGCGACGGCGCTGGGCCTTGCGCTTCTGGATGTCCTCCTCCGTGAGCGGCTCGCTCTTGACCTTCCCAGACGCATCGGTCTCGTTCTTGGCCGCCTTTCCTTTGATACCCGAGTCCGAGTCGTCGTCCGAGCCCTTGGCCAACGCCATCTCACTATCCGCCGCCGACAGCGCGACTTGGCTCAGCATCTGCCGCTTGCGCTCCATCAGTTCACGGCCCAGCGTCGACACCAACGCCATATCGAAGCCTGCAAACGCCGGCGGGCCCGTCGGACTCTGGCGTTCGGACTGGAAGTCGGCTGGCTCGTCGCGCGTTGTGCGCTTCCCAGTGACGCGCGCGGGCCGCACGCCGCCATTGGACGTCGCCGCCGACGCCGCAGACGTCCCCACGAAAGGCACCACTTCCTCCATGTCCAACAGATCACTAGAGGCGTCCGCACTCATCGTCATCTTGGCGACCATGGACTTGGATTCCATCTTGGGCAGCGAGGAACCGACCCGCATGCTGCGCACTGCACGGAACGGTTCTGCGGGGTCTAACTTCTTGCTCCCACCGAGGGAAAACCAGACAGGACTGTGGATTCCGGAACCTCACGACGTCGCTTGTGCGATAGACCGAAACCGTAGATTTTTGGACTTCTGCACCCACCGTGGCACTGGGAGATCCGCCCACTCGCAGAACAACCAAAGAGATTTTGTGCTTGGAAAAGTGGAGGCGATGATGGGTTTGTGACACACAATTCCAAGCCTAACCGCACCGCGTGTTGCCGATGAGAGCCAACAAGTCAACAAAGGCAGCTGGTCGCATGTGTTGGTGGCGTTCATTTTGTTGTTAGTGTGAAGCAGAGAGTCTCTCTCAGAGAGGAAGGCAAGTGGAGACTGGGCGGTGGAGTCTCTCCACGTTCAACGTGACGTTGGGGACACCAAACAGTTTTCTATTTGGCTCTTCTGTGCACGCACATGTCGAACCCATCACTTCATCTGGACCGCTTCGCCACTTTTTGCGGAAGTCTTGACAACTTCGCCAATGCCGTTTGTATCACCTTAGTGCATATATTCATTACAACAGGCTTTATCTCCTGCGGTTTAATTTGGAATTTGATTGAGTTTTCCCACTGAGGAAATGCCGGCAGGCTCAACATCTTCCACAATATCGACTCTCACAGGTATATCATGAACTCTGGCAGCTGTCCCGTGCTTGCCCTCACCCTATCCCATTCTCTGTCTGCCTCAGACTCAGACGTTCATCGCCCTGCCGCCAATAATATTGGCAGCCTTCCACCATGGATTCGTCCGAGAACTCCTGGCTAATCTTTTCACCAAGGATTTGTCATGCGGTTGTGTTGAAAATGCAGCACCACACACAGCATCAACACCTGCAAAGATCCTCGCCTTCATACATGTAGCATTGCGTGGTTTCATGCATCACCGCGCATTCCCGCGACTTCGTGAGAGGGCAGGGCAGGCATCTGATCCAAGGAACAGGGGCGTGATCTGAGTCTGAGACGGAGTTGCGGCAGCCTCGATGACCTTTGTGGTGTGGGATGGTCTGTGGTCTCACTTGCCCTGGGCTGGGAATGTGTGTCCTCACCGTCTCAGTATGTTGACGTTGCATTTCACTACAGTGTACCTACAGTACTCTACATTGATGGGTCCTCCGCTGCAGCAACGCTTGATCACGCGGTTTGCGCCTTGCCAGCGCGGGTTTGAATGGCGGTTGCTCCGGAGGCTCCAGGCCTGTCACAGTGCACGGGACTCTCGTTGGTGGACTCGCTCGAAAGAGCTCTGGCATCTCGTGCTTCTTCTTTTTTGCAGGTGTCGCCTCTATCTTCGATCAACTGAATGGCGATCGGTCACCGCTAGCGCTTTGCCTCGGAGACCGTGGCAGATCAGCTCGGCTCCAGTGCGTGGCGTGAGCATGGAGCCAAGTCGGCACAACGCAGCGTGTGGGAATGAAGCTTCGAAGCGAACCACGAGGAGCCTCGGATCCAACAAGGGACGGCGCGATGTCATGTGAGAAGGCGACTAGCGAGGTCGTCAGTCAGCACTGCACCTCTTCTCATGAGGACGGTCGATCCGTGCTGATCTTGCAATGCAGCAGCTCCCTGTATCTCGCTGGACGAACGAAGACGGGTCAGCAGCATCTTGGAAGACGAGGTCCCGGCGCAAGAATCCAAGCAACCCCAACGCCTCAGTCCCCATGCGCAAGTGGAAGAATCGCAGCTGACTGGCGTTGAATACCATTGAAAACAACACAATGACCAAGTCGGTGGTGTGAGGGATACTGTATTTGGCGTGACAGCGACCAATAAATTGAGAGAATAAACCAGCGAATCCACTGGAGATCAACGATCAACCGCACTCGGACTGCTCTCAGAACTCGGACTCGGCCAGCGTCAGCGCGAAGCGCACGGTTTGGTTCGTGAAGCTCGCGTACATGCGGTTCACGACCACGGGGCTCTCCTCCAGGAGATCCAGCATCGCGCTCTCGCTCTGGTCGCCGCCGCTCTCCTTGCGTGAGTCTTCCTCATCGTCGCTGGCGTCAGATTCCGTGCCGTGGAACGGGGAATCGTCCAGATACGGACGCGGGCAGATGCATCGGATGACGTACTCGCGATGGACGGGGTCTCGCGACGATGGATTGTGAAGCACGAGAGACGCGATTCGACCACGCAACGTTTCACTGCGAAGAAGCTTCGAGATCGTGCGTTGCGTTGAGGCGAGCTGGTCACGCGGCACGCGGTTGTACGTCACTGCGAGCAGCAAGTCCACCAGCTCCACGACATCATCCGACAGCTTCGCGCCGCTCGACGCATCACCCGTGAAGTACTGAAGCAGCGCACTCGCTTGGGACAGCATCATCTCGACCTCTTCAAACGTACGGGCCATCGTGCGGCAGGCATCCAGTGCCATGTCGAACGCGAGGTGGAGCTGGCTCTTCGCTCGCTCCTGCTCTTCCTTCTGATCACGGCCAGCGGGAAACGCGACTTGGGACTCCGCACACGCATCATCCAGCAATGCCACCGCACGATCACAGAGCTTCCGCAGTTCTTGGAGCGCGTTCTCGACGGTGGCCATCCGGTGTTGTTGAGAAGGCGCCTCTCGTGGCAAGCAGCTCCGTTCCAGCATCGCGTAGCAGCTCGAGATCACACCGACAAGCATCTGGTGGAACATTTCATGGGGCGAAATGGTCTCCAGGTAGTGAAAGAGCTTCTCGGACTCTTCGACGGGATCAAACAAGCATCTCTGCTTGCTCACTGGGAGCGGGACACTCGAATCCCACATGCGGTGCCAGAGGTGCAAGGAGGACGTCGATGGCTGCACCTGACTTCCTGCGACGCTGCGCATCCGCTCCGACAGCATGCCCTTGCCTTCAAACCACCACACGTTCTTCCCTTCAGCAGGTAAGCTCTTGAACGCCGTCGATGCTGAGAGCGGATCCGGAGAAATCCAGTCTTTTGGCGAGTACCATCGGATAAAATCGGCAAGGCACGCGCTCGGGTTGGCCGCCTTGAACGCTTGCATATCCGAAACCAAAGCTGCACTCTGGATCTGCTGGCGAAGCATCGTCGATTCCGTCCCAACGCCCAGACGAGAGAGTAGATCCTGCTGCTGTCGGGCCACGTCTTCGGTCAGTGGCACCGCCACTTGCGTGATTGGCTCCATCATCGGCTCGTCAGTGAGCAAGCACGACACACCAGCGATCGCTCGACGCACGCCCTGAGGTTGCCGAACTGAAGTGGGGGCGGCACTCGTTTCCTGCACTTCGATGGAGTCGAAGAACTCGTCGTCGCTGTGATTGCTGTCTTTGTCGTTGATGTCTTCCTCGAGCTGGAACGCAGTGAGATCAGGCATTCTTGTTCCAATTGCATCGCTCGGGGGTACAGACACGCCGTTGGTCGTCTTCTTTCGCTCAGCTTGACGTAGAATGCACGTATTCAGCAGCTGCAGCTTCTGGTGTAGCAGACAGTTGCGAAAGTCTGGGTTCGGCAGGTCCACTGGAGTCGTATCCAGCAAAAACATCGCATCGAGAGGCTGAGTCGCCACACCCTCGAACTTGCCGCCTTCGGCGCCGTTGTTCCGCGTGTTCTGTGGCGTGAAATCATCAGTTCCCATCGCACATACACAAAATATCAAACATGCCTACCATAAGTGGAAGTAGCCGCTGCTGAAACCAACGCTCTCGCAAAGATTTGACAAACTCGACCCACAGCAGCGACATCGCGTTCACACCATCTAAGGCGAAGACAAAGAATTAGTTGTCTCGCCGCCATCATTTCACTGCGATAGAGGGAACTTACGCAACTGGCCCATCCGACACGCAAGCACGGACACGAGTTCACCGACAGGAGTTGTGTGCGTCACGCACGATGGCACGGACCAGGTAATACTCGAAGGCGACGCCGACACACCACTCAAGGCATCACCAGCATTCCCTACTTCAAACAGCTCCGCGACAACACGTCGGATCTCCTCCACGTCCGTTCCTTTCCACGTCGCTGCCGACACAATGCTTGATGTGAGTGATCCGATCGCGTTCCCGAGCACCACTGCTGCCCGAGCCGCTGGAATGGACTCTGGAAGTCGCGAGACTGGGGTTTCGATGCTGGAGGACGACGACGTGACTACGGTAGTTGCCGTCGACGACGCAGAACTCACGGATGAAGGCGGCGCCGATGGAGGAGGAGAGTTCACCGTGGGTGCGAGCTCGGACACCAACACGTTGCGGCCGATATCACGAGCCTTGGCGTACGACTGCACAAGGTTCGCGACCACTCGGCTCAGCGGCATCGCTGGCTTGCGCGACAAATCCAGCATATCTCTCTTCCAATCACTCAGCTTGACGTCGAATCGCACGTCAACCATCCATTCCGGAGCCTTCTGTGCGTCCAGCGTCGAGTGGACGACGTTGTCGACGTACGTGCCCTCGCGAAGGTTCGGCCACATCGCTGTGAGCTCCAGTGCCGCCACAGGATTCGTCGCAGTGCCCCAGAAGTGATCGCGACTCGTCGAGGGCCCAAACAGCACCTGGCTCAGCGACTTTCTCTCGACTGCACCGCCTTCCGATGCCGCTGCGTCCACAAACCGCCATTCAAACGCCTGCTTTTCACCTTCTCTCGGGTCTTCGTCCTTGAGCCACGCGTACCGGAACGATGCGGAGACCCACGTGCCAATACTTAAGTCGGCTGCCTCTCCGCCGCTTGCGAGGCGACACTTGTCTTCAATGTGAGGAGGCAACTGGAGCTTGAGCTGGAAAAAATCCAGCAATCCGCTGATGCTGGTCTGGGTCTGGTTCGAATTCACCTCCGGGATCGAGTCGGTCTCAAACGTGATGGACACGTTGCCCGTCGCGCCAGGCACTGCCGTCCCCAGCCACGTGCCCTTAGCGACGCCCTGCACCGGCACAAAGCCTGGAAGCGTGCAGTTGCAGTTGAGAAGCGCCAAATGGATCGCCGACAGCAGCAGATTGGCTTCGTTGGCGTCCATCGCACCGTCAAACGCTCGACTTGAAGCCACGTCTTCGACTGGAGGCGTGTCATCTACTGGTGCGGTGTTTCGGGAGGCTCGGCGCTGCTGCTGCTGCTGCTGCTGCTGCGGCTGTGTGAGCTTCTTCTCACGCTCGGAAGGCAGCGACGTGCGCGTCACCAGCAAGAACTCGTCGACGCCGAACCATCTCTCGGCCAATCGCGCCACCGTATCCGCACTCAGCGCCTCACTCTCACTGGCAGTAGCCGCCTCTGGACGCCACGCCAGATCGTGGCTGGAGTCGGCGATCGCCAGCATCGTTGGCGTGAAGTGTTCGCGGCCTTGCTGCCACTGCTTCGTGGTGTTTCCGCTCGCCGATTGCGACTCTGGACGCGCATTCGACGCGTTCCCGCGCGATACGAAGAGCGTCAGTGCGTACTTGATCGTTGGCTGTGTGGAGGAGCCCATAGAGCCGTCTGAGCGGCGCTGCGGAAGCCCCATTTCGAGCACGCGCGTGTAGTGGGTCGTGGCACTTGAAGCGGTCGTTTGCGGGCCGTACGCGGCCTCCAGCGACTCGGCCGACGCGTGGCCCTTGCCCGCGAGATGCCACGCGATTAGCGTCTGCTCGGCATCGGACACGAACTGCTCCAGCACCGTAGCGTTCGTGAAATCCACGAACTGCGAGCTCGGATCTTCTTCCACTTCCAGCATCTTGACGCCTTTCCTTTCGCCTTCCCAGACAGGGGAAAATGTGGTGTGAAGAACAAATCTGAGTCTGAGGTAAACCGACAAATACCGGTATGGTTAACTTAATAAGAACCTTGCAGAAATGATATATGAAGCTATAACGAAAATGACAGAATGGGTTCAAACCTTGTTGTCATGGGATTCCTGATCTTCAGCGCACTAGTACTGTAGCAGAACGCCGAGGGGGCGATGCCGATGAGTGTGCGTGAGTATGTGTCTGTATGTGTGAGGCCAATCTCCTGAAGCTGGCGTTGGCTGAAGCTGTAGCAGTCGCGCAGAGCTGGCAAGGAGGCCACGGGATTTGGAGACACAGGGTGACAGCGAGTGGTGCACTTCGACACAGGGACGTGCAGTCAAGTGGGATGGATCACCACTGCAGCAGCCGCACAACCGTGACGACAGGATAAGAACGCTCGCGATTTTCTGGCGTGTTCGGCTTCACGTCCTCCGATGGTCCCAATGGAATAATGTCGTGACCATGGGGTGAGCAGACGGAAACTGAGGACGAGACGATAGCCACCTGGACCGGTTAAGATGTGTCGTTGAACCACATGAGCCACTACAGCACCGCCCGTTCGTTCGTGGAGTTTGCCAGGTGTATCTGCGTATTTCTACCATGACGACGTGGCTTTGTGACGACCAGCGCCCGTCGTTGGCTGGTCAGCGGCGGGCTGCACGGCTCACCAAGTGTTGAAGCCGTTCGAAGCACAACGAACTCGCCAAAACCTCGCATGCCTCAGTGACAAGCGGCATCTTCGGGAGGTCGTTCGAGCAAGCTCAAGAAGTCGCCCACGCGCCGAGCACATTTCACAACTTGCTATCCACGAAGAACCTCCTCCAGAATGGGCAACGCGTCCTGCATCGCCCAGCCAGACGTGCACCGCCGCCGCTCGTCTCGCGTCTACGTCTCGTTCCTCGACTCTGCCTACGGCAAGATCGACATCGACATGTCCAGGCCCCTCTCTCCGGAACAACGCGCGCAACTGAGGGCGCGGTGCGCATCATCGGTGTCGAGACGAGAAGACGCGGCCATGGAATCAAAGTACCAGCTCAAGGCACACCAGCTCTCGTCGCTACGGGCAGCAACATGCTTACAGTAGCAGTGACGTCGTGTCTTCCTTCATGCATCGAGGCAACCAGCCATAACGTATTTAACTGAGAAATGAACCATACAAACCACGAAGAGACTCCTGCATCATGCAGCGAACTGATGAAAGTGCATTCAACCTCAGACAGGCTCCGACTAAGGAAGCAGGCGTGTAGATCGCGGGAAAGTTGTGCCAAACCATGGCAAGTGGCAGTGCCACTCACGGCTTCTTTCACCGCTGAAGAATTTCTGGTACCGTACCCCCATGTGACAGATTCGGCTTCCCGAGCTTCTTCTTTATCGACCATTTCACGGAACCGGGATGTGAATTTAGAAGGAGCGTCCAGGCGTTTCGGAGATCGAGTTTCAAGATCGGATCGCGACGCCGCGGCGTCACCTCCAGCAGTGCAGTGTGAAGTTCGACAGAACCGACAGGAAGTGGGTTCCCATTGGCGCACCGCCAGCCCACGAAGATGACGATCGCATCCTCTGATTCTTTGGCGATCCATGGAGAGGAGTCCTATCCTGGATCGGGGATCCGATAGATGGCTGAAGAATCCATCCGCTCGAAGTGAGACGCACCTGAGTTGAGTTGGCTGCCTCAAGTTTCACGCCAAGTCTTGTACAGCGAGCAACAAAGCTTCTTCTCCGTCTTCCCTTGGCTTCCAGAGCACAAGACGACCAGGCTAGTGACGAGGATAGGAACTCGTGGGTTCAAACGCACAAGACCGATTGGGCCTTGTCGACGATCCGACAAAAGAACACTCCGCCTTTCGACCCAAAGGATTTGCTGCTTCTCGCATCGAAAGACGACACAACACGTTGCCCGTGGTGGACAATCCGCAGGGACCCGCACGACGTAGAGGTCGGAAATGAAGGGATGGTGTGCAGCGTAGACTTCGTTCCCGATGCTTCTGGCCTCTTTCAATCGAACACTAAAGCCACAGTGAATTTAGAACCAACAGCAATCACAGTCACGGTTCCTGGAGAGGAATTTCCATGTATAAGTACTAAAGTACTAGGTTTCACCAAAGTTAACTACGTCCATCCTTGGGTAAGTGGTCTCTGTCAACGATGGGTTTTTGACCCCATTGGTCGCCGCTGATCGCGGCGAGGAGCTAAGCCGCGCCCGCTCCGCTTCG
>JAADXN010000459.1:0-23054 GCA_023337875.1 Pythium apleroticum | reverse complement strand
ATCCACTGGCAGATCGATGAGCTTTGGTGACGGCGTGCTTTCCAAATGCCCTGGGCTTCTCAGATTGCTGCTGCTCGCAGTCGGTTCCAACAACGGCGTCGCGTGCTCACGCTCGTCTTCCTCCATGATTGTCGTCGTTCTTGACGACGGCGCGTTGCCCAGCAGTCCCATCGCCGACACTGATGCAGACGTAGAGCCTGACGATCCTGAAGACGAGTTGGAGCCCAGCAATCCATTGCCGTTCATCGCAACGGACCCGCCCGACACGCCGCGTTGCTGCTCACGCACGCGCTTCTCGCAGCGGCGGATGTGCTGGTACAGCACGACGCTCGTACGACGCAGAAAGTCATCATAGTTGGGCTGCACAATGGACGATACGGACGTGGGCGGCGCCAAGCTCGAGGAGCTGGTCATGCGGTCGTCGGGCTTGCGGTAGCGCAGCTGCGCCGCGTCCGAGAGCTTGGGCGTGAACACCGTGTGCGTGGGCTGGAACGGCTCAAAGTGTACGCGCTTGCGGCCGTCGCCGTCGCCGGCGTCCTCGTCCTCCATGGAGCTCGGGAGCAGCGGCGAGATGGACACGCTCATGGCGGCCTCCTGCATGCGCACGGCCTCCAGTCCCATGCTTGCGGATGAGCAGCGCGCTGCGAGAATGGAGCCTCTTCCGCCTGACCACTTCCGGTGGGGAAAGGCCGCTTGCAGAAAAAAAGATTGGGCGAGATTTGACTACCGGTGACTACCAAGTAGTCAATGTAGCCTTTCTTCCTTTGACTACCAGCTACAAATTCTTATGATTGGCTATTATTCGACCAATTAATAGCCAATGGAATCGAGGAAGGCAGTCGCTGGCTGGAAGCTGTGGCGCCTGTTGCCGCCATTGGTGGGCATAGCACGCGAATATTGACACGCAAGGCAGCGAAAGCAACGATGGAGAACGTGGCGTCGCGCTTCGGCCAGCGCCTGGCGCACACGGAGAAGAAGTACCGCGACCAGGCGCTGAAGAAGCTGTCGCTGTACCTGACCAAGCGCACGGAATGGAGCGACCTCGAGTGGGACAAGCTCTGGAAGGCGCTGTTCTACTGCATGTGGATGAGCGACAAGCGCCCCGTGCAGGAGGAGCTCTCGAGCAACCTGGCGTCGCTCGTGCACAAGGTGCCGACGGTCGAGGACGCGCTGTCGTTTGTCGATAGCTTCTTCCGCACGATGCACCGCGAGTGGCACGGCATCGACGGTCTGCGGCTCGACAAGTTCTACTCGCTGATCCGAAAGTTCGTGCACCAGACGCTGCTGCTGCTCAAGAACCACGAGTGGGAGACGGCGCTCGTGGAGCGCTTCGTGTCCATTCTGTCCAGCGAGATCATGAGCCAGCTGCCCAACGGCCTGCGTCTGCACGTCACGGATCTGTTCCTGACGGAGCTCCACGGCGCCGCCGGCGACTCGGTGGACACGGAGACGTTCCTGCTGCTGCTCGAGCCGTTCTACACGCTCATGAGCTCGGAATACGACAAGACGGTCTTCAAGCGCGTGCGCGAGCTCGTGTTCCTGCCGATGCTGAACGAGTACAAGTTCGGCCCGCAGACGCCGAAGAAGGCGGACGACGAGACGGACGGCGAAGAAGACGAGGAGGAGGCCAAGGTCTTCGAGCACGTGGAGCTGCCTGCCATCCAGCACCGCATCTTCGCCATCGCCTCGGCCGAGTACGTTGCCATCACACCGAGGCGCTGTGATTGTGGCAGTCCATTTCTGACAGTGTTTTTGTTTTTTTCTGGTTGTAGTGACACCGCGGAGCGCAACCGCTCCATTCTGTACGAGCTGTACAGCCAGTTCTTCCGCGTGACCAAGGTGGATTCGCTCAAGGCGAACCAGGAGGCCGCCAAGAACCCGACGAAGAAGGTGGAGAAGAAGCGGAAGCAGCCAGAGCCGGAGGCGGAAGTTGAGGCCGAGACGGAGGAGCCCAGCAAGAAGAAGAAGAAGCGCCGAAAGAACAAGAAGGCCAGCGAGGACGAGGACGTCGCGATGGAGGAGACCAAGACGGAGGAGCCTGTGGCCGAGACGGCGACGCCAGAAAAGAAGAAGGCGAAGAAGGAGGCGACGGAGGCCAAGACGCCTGTGAACACGCCTGTCAAGGAGGAGACGCCGACGAAGAAGCAGAAGAAGGTGGCCAAGGAGGTCGTCGCGGAGGCCGCGAAGACCCTTGAGACGACCCCAGAGAGCGCGAAGAAGGCTAAGAAGGCTGCGAAGGAGGAGGCTGCTGATGTGGAGGTGAAGAAGGAAGAGACCCCATCCAAGAAGGCCAAGAAGGAGGCCAAGGCCAAGGAGGAGGCCAAGGTCAAGGAGCCAGTGGCCGAGGAAGAGGTGACGCCTTCGAAGAAGCAGAAGAAGGAGAAGAAAGACAAGAAGGCTGTTGCCGAGCCGGTTGTGGAGGAGGCGGCCCCTGTCAAGAAGGAGAAGAAGGAGACGAAGAAGGCCGAGGACAACGTCGTGGTGCGAAGCGGCATGAAGTTCCGTCGCTGCGTGTCGTGCGGTGGTCTCGGCAAGGGCCTTGTTCCAGTGGGCAAGGACATGTGTGGCCACTGCCAGCGAACTGGTGGTGTCGCGAAGATGAAGGCTGCCCCAGCCAAGGCGAAGGCCGAGAAGACGCCCGCTGTCGCTGAGAAGTCCAAGCCTGCCAAGGTGAAGGCTGAGACCCCTGCGAAGACGGAGGAGAAGCCTGCCAAGGACGCGAACGTCGTGGTGCGTAGCGGCATGAAGATGCGTCGTTGCGCCGGATGTGGCGGCGTGGGCAAGGGCCTCGTGCCAGTGGGTAAGGACATGTGCGGCCACTGCCAGCGTACGGGCCAGCAGAAGAAGAAGGAGCAGGTCGCGACCAAGAAGAAGCGCAAGGCCGAGGAGCTGGCTGCTGCTGCGGTGGAGGAGGACTCCTCTGTGCCGTCCAAGAAGGTGACGTTTGGCAAGAACCGCGCGCTTCCTCATGAGCTGTCGGTGAAGCGACTGAAGGCGTCGGCCAAGGAGTCGGCCGTCAAGGAGCTGTCGAGCGACATCAAGGGCGTGCTCAAGGCCGGCACGACGCCGCCCAAGACGGCGACCAAGGTCAAGAAGGAGAAGAAGGAGAAGACGGGCGGGCGAATGAAAGCGGCCGACTTCTTCTGATCTACTACTGCGCGATTCGACTTGAGCTCTACGTAACCAACCCCAACCAACTTCAATAGATTTCTTTAGTTTGCCTTTGCACCCCGGGTCTCCCACGGCCGTCGCGTCGTCGCTATTCGACAATGAGCGCCACATCCTCGGTCGCAGTCGCAGCTTCATCCGCAGAGCCCTCACGCAGAAACAGCTCGGCCATCACCTCAGCGTCGAGCCTCTCTTCCTGCGGCGCGTACACTTCCAACGGACCGACGAAAGCTCGAGCCTTGGAAGCCTCCGCCTGCTGCGACGCCCACCGAGCGGCCGACATTTCGTACCACTGGACTTGGACCTGGGCGGGGCATCCGAACTCGATCCACTTCTTGAACGACGGCGCGACGTACGTGTCCATCGTGCTGATGTGGGCGCCGTGGTGCAGCAATAGCGACGCGAGTTGCGTGTGGCCGAAGGCGAACGCGTACACGAGCGACGGCCCTTCGTTCCAGTGGAACGCCACGATCTGCTCACCGCCTCGCGTGATCATGTACGTGACCACGTCCACGAGGTTGCGGATGCACGCGACCTGGAAGACCTGCGCGAACTGGAACGCGAACGCGTTGGCGTCGGCGCCCGTGCGTCCGTTCTCTTTGATGCCTCGCCACTGCGACAGCAGCAAGATCGTCATCTCCTCAAGGCCTCGCGAGACCGCGCGGTCGACGGCTTCTTCCAAAAAGTCGGTGAACTGGACGTCGCTGGTCTTGCTGGCGTTGGCTGAGCGGACGATCGCCTTGGCGTCTTCGGAGAGAAGCAGTCGGACGATCTCCACGCGGTTCCACTGCACGGCTTGCATGAACGCACGCCGTAAGACGCTGTAGGAGGAGCTCACAGAGCTCACCAAGCCAGGAAGCGGCAGCCGTAAGAGCGTGGTGAGCAGGTTCTGGTCTCCGACTTCGCACGCGAACGTGAAGAGCGACACGGCCGGGAAGTTCCACGTCCGCAGCGTGGAACGGACGACTGCGGTCTTAGCGGCGGCTGAAGGAAGACGCGAGTAGCGGCCGACGACCACGGGAGGCTGAACGCGGCGACGACGGTATCCCGACGCCAGCAGATAGTGTTCCTCCGTGAGAAAGGCGGCCGTGAGACAGCGCTTGTCTTGCGGTGGGAACTTGGCGCTGACGAATGAAAGCCAGCCAGGCAGCACCACCCACTTGCTCAAGGTCGCGAGGCTGAAGCTGCAGGCGTACGGGTGGGTCTTGGCTTCCCCCGAGTGGTCGACAGTGAGGTCTGGGTCGGCTCCGGCTTGCAGCAGCAGCTCTACGACCGACAGCTTCCCGAAGGCGAAGGCGTACATGAGAGGCGTGTAGCCGCCGTTGTCTCGCTTGTTGACCACAGAGGACGCGAGCTCGAGGCTCAGGACGCGCTTCACGATGTCCAGGTCTCCGTACGCGGCGGCATAGTGAAGCAGCGTGCGCCGGTGTTGGAGGCAAGTGAGCTGATAGAGCGCCACGCGGGATTCCGACTGTGTGGCTGGCTCCACGGCTTCGTACACGGTCTCAAACCAGCGAACGACACGGAACGCAGCGCTGCGGGCAGCGAGAAAGATTGCAAACTCGCCAGACGGCGAGTACAGGAGACCGCGAGACTGGTCCTTCTCAAAGAGCGCCATGAGGATCGCGACGTGGTTGAGCGTCGCAGCGTACAGGTGCGCGTTCAAGCCACGGCGGCAGCGCAGCTCCAGCGAAGCTCCGGCTCGCAGAAGCTGTGCCACGACAGCTTCGTGGCCGTGGATCACAGCCAAATGCAGGGGCGTCCGGCCGTGGTTATCCACGCAGTCGACGCGGGTTTGGTCCTGCAATTTGTCCAGCAGCAAGCGGCAAATGGCAGCGTCGCCGTTCATCGCGACGAGATGCAGCGGCGTGCGCTTGCGCTCGTCCTCTACGTCCACTTCAAACGCACACACGTCGACGAGCTTCTGCACGATACCGACCTCGAGGCTTTGCACGGCGTAGTGGAGCGCCGATTGGTGGCCCCACACGGTCTTCCGACTCGCGATGGCGTCGCCGTGCTGCTCGAGAATGCGCAGGCAGATGCCCCAGAACTTCTTCTCCTGTTCCGACCGCTTGGCCGTCGTCGCTGCGATCGCCGCCGCTGCAGTGAGCAGCTGATGGAGCAGGTTCTCGTTCCAGCAGCTCATCGCAAACTTCTTCTCGAGCAGCAGCGTCATGAGACTCTCGACTTCCACCAGCCGCTGGCCGCGGGTCTTGAGGTACGACGCGAACGTGCGCCAGTGGCTCGCGAGGTTGTCAGCTTTGACTTGGAATGGCGCGAGGAACGTCTCGACCAGCGACAGCGAAAGCTTGGCGCCGTTGTCGAGCAGCAGCTTCACGGCCGCAAACTGGACAGTGCGCAGGGCGCATCGCATCGCTGACGACTGCGTCGCTTCGTCTTCATAGTCCACGTCTGCGTCCGCTGCCAGGAGGATCTTCGCGACTCGCAAGTTGCACGGCGGCGGCTGCGCGTAGCACGTGACGAGCGCACGACTGGCCCAGCGCTGCTTGACGCTGTCCGGTGCGTTGTGGGTTTTCATGGCAGCGACGAGCAGACGCACGATCGTCGCTCCGAACGCGTCTTTGCGTGCAGATGCAGCCATGAGAGGCGTCACGCGTGACGCGTTTTCAGTGAACAAAAGGTTCGACGCGCCGGCAGCAATTAGTAGCTCAACAAGCACGGGGTCGCCCCGCGAACATGCCAAGTGGAGAAGCGTGTTGCCCATGGGCTGCTTGTCCTCGTAGACCAAGAGCTGCACGATCTTCTGGACAAAATGGGCGTTGCTCTGGCTCTTCGAGACGCCGTAGCAGCTCATGGCGCACATGTTCTGCCAGCGGCGAGTCGACGTGGACGAAAACCAGCTCGTGGAGCTCGCGATCGTGCGGAAATGGATGTGCGGAAGCGACCGACGAATGCCCACAGCGTCAGCAACGTTGGTTGAGTTCAATGCCAGCGCCAGGAACGCTTGCAGTGCGCCATGCTCGGCTGCGAAGCGGATCGGAGCTGCCAGCGTAGGGAATTCCGACAGTCTCAGGTCTGCAGGCACGCCTAGGCGCAGGAAAAAGCGCAGGATGAAGTCCTGGTTGGCCTTGGCGGCTCGGTGGAGCACCATGCAGCAGCTCGCCGCGCGCACGAGCAGCGGCTTCCACGGGTTCAATGGCTCGGCGAAGTGCGGTTCGTTCACCAGGAACACCTCGTGGAAGACGCGCCACAGTTCGTACTGCGAGCACACGATGAAGACCGTGAGAAGGTGGTCGAACGACAGCACTTTGAAGAACTGGTCAAAGTTCTTGGCTGGCTGGGCGATCGCATCCAGCAGCAGCATCGCGTCGTTGAGCAAACGACGCTTGTCGCGCGTGCGTCGTCGGGCCGTAGAGGAGACCGTGCTGGTATCAGGCGGCAACTGGCCGAGATCGACTGATCCAGACCGGCCACTTCGCCTCTTCTCGGTCCAGTTGATGTTTTCCACGACACGGACGAGTGTCGAGAGGTCTGGACGCGCACGCTCTCGTAGCAAAACCATGAAGCCGTCCACAAAGTGCTCCCTCGCACAGCAATTCAGAGCTCGCTCGACGTCGTCGTGGGTGTCGTGGAGGTTGTAGCCGCCTCCGTCTTCGTCCGGACTGCCACTAGACAGCAAGAACCTCAGCATGTCCACTCGCTTGGTCAGACACGCCGTCACGAGCAGGCTCTCGGGCTTCTTGCCTTCCCGCAGGAAGTGGCGAGGGAAGTTGCACTGGGCCTGGCTCGCAAAGTACCGCACCACGGCCAAGTGGCCGCACGAGATGGCGACGTGGATCGCCGTGTCAGCACGCCACTCGGGACGACACAGGCTTGGCTGCATGCCTTCGAGTACCATCGGTGCAGCCGTCATGCTCATACCAGCCTCCACGAGCAACTGGACGAGGCTCGTGTAGCCCATGCCGGCAGCGTAGTGGAGAAGCGGCACCTGGGCGTTGATACTGCACTCCAAATGCGATACAAAGTTGCTGGCCACGCGGTCGTGGTGGTACTCCTGGCTCGTGGGCGACTCGGAGACGCGGAGCCGAGGAGCGCCTTCGAAGAACACGTCTTTGATTTGCCTCGGCATGCTTTCGTGGACGCACAACTTGACATGCTGCTGTGTGAGTTCACTGTCGCCGGCAACGTTCCCACCCGTCGGAGCTTTGGAAACGCGACGGTGGAGGACGACGACATGCGGCAGTGAGTCAAGTGGCTTGGCTCCCAGCACGAGCAGCTTCGCCGCCGTCTCCACGTGGCCGTTGATGAGAGCGAAGTACAACGCGCCTCGATTTCTCACGCCCAGCAGCTCAAGCTTGAGCTTCACGCCGATCTTTCGGTCAACCGACCAATGCAACGGGCCCTGGTCCACTCGACAGTTGACGTTCGCACCTGCGGCCACGAGAGCGATCACGACTGCCGTCTGGCCGGCGGCCGCCGCGAGATGCAACGAGTTCATCTTGGACGACGTCGGTGCGTTCGGCAACATGACTTGCTGAGCGAGAAGCAGTTTCGCCAGGTCCCAGTACCCCAACACACAGGCCAGGTACACGTCACTGCGCGTGATGAGGCTGCTTCCAGCGCTGCCATTGGGAGTCGTGGTGGCAATCGCATGCTGCGCGACTGCCATCGCGATCTGACGCATCGCCTCCCACTCACGGCGTTTCTGGGCTCGAGCGACCGTCGAGGTCTCCGCTGACGACGCAAAGGCGTGGAGCTCTTTCGCCAGTAGCAGCGCGAACGTCAACGGCGACGCGATCCCCACGACGCCGTCATCGATCAGCTCCTTCCCAGGACCAAACGTGGGCATTCGCTGCATTCCTGCCTTCTTCTTTGGGCGGCGTTTGTCTCTGCCGAACGCGAGGTCCACGCCGAAGGACGTCGTCACGCCTTGCTGAAGTGTACACAACGCACACGGATCCGCGCCTCGTTCCAGCAGCAACGCGACCATGGTTTCGTTCTTGGATCGGATCGCGAAGAACAACGGAGCCTCATCCTGCTTGGGCGTGAGCCGGTGGACGTTGATGTCGGCTTTGTGACCCAGCAGCAGCTTGGAGCAGGACACGTGGCCGCCCAAAGCAGCAAAATGCAGCGATGAAAACGAGTTCCGCGGGAAGGAATTGCAGTCGGCACCGGCATCGAGCAGCAGATCGAGCAGCGCCAAGTGTCCGTGCCACGCAGCACACGCCAGCGGAGTCTCGCCGTTGGATTCGTTCGGCAAGTTCACGTTGGCGCCGATCTGGATCAGCGTGCGCACCAGAGCCAACTCCGACGGGTCGTGGTCTCTCAAGGTCTCCGATACGCTGGCTCGGCGGCGACAGACGCGCTTGCATTCCTGGAGAAGAGCGGAGTCAAAGGTCTCGTGGTGGACCAAGTTCACTTCGTACTTGACGTCGCTCAGCGCCTTGCAGACGTCCACTGCGAAGCTCAGGTTGCTTGCTGCGAGGTCGACGGCGAGGTGGTACAGCATCTGCGGGTTGCGCTTGGCACAGTAGTTGGATGCCAGAGGAACCAGAAGCCGTAGGATCTGCAGTCTCTCTTGATACCCACGGACGCTGCTCGACCGGGAGCTCCGGAGCAGGGCCTCAGCGGGTGAGTCCACGTCGAAAGCCACCGTGTACGAGGCTGCCACACCCAGTTGTTGCTTGGGCTTCTTCCAGAAGAGACCGAGACAGTGGCGTTGACGCGCTTCGACTGTCATCTCGAAGTGTGAGACCGTTGGAGCCGCACCAGCATCAACCAGCGCACGACACACCGTGATGTTGCCGTGGATCGCCGCGTAGTGCAGTGCTGTGTAGCCGTTTGCGTCCTGCGCATCGAGCACTGCCGGCCACAGCTCTCGGATCGTCGCGATTAGCATCACAGCGGCGGCTGTGTGGTTGCGTTCCGTCGCGTAATGCAGAGGCGTCTTGCCCACGCAGTCCTGGGCCTGCACGCTGCCGCTGAACTTGATCAGCAGACACTTCGTGATCCGCTCGTGGCCCTTTTCGGCAGCAATGTGGAGAGAAAGCTGCCGCCGCTGGTCGGCGATGTAGCCGTCGGCCCCGACCTTGAGCAGCAAGTCCACGACTGCCGTGTGGCCCTGCTCCGTGGCCTCGTGGAGGATCGTCCGCCCGAGTGTGTCGAGTTGCGCGTTCACGTACTGAGGCGGTGCTCGCTTTTCCAAGTCGATGAGCCTTTGCACGCGAATGAGGTTGCCCTCACGACACGCCTGGAACAAATCGCCAAACACTTGCTGCTCCAGCATCAGGCAGTCAGTGCGGTCGTAGTTGTCGGCCTGTGTGAGTACTGTCGTCGGGTACCGGTCCCACAGCAAGTCGATCACTTGCCGCATCCTCGGGTACGAGTCGCTGTTGGCCAGAAAGTTCTTGTCGTGGTCGCCAGCCGAGGTCATGCTCGCCTCGACCACTGAAGACACCTTCCAGCGCAGAGGCGGCCGCTTGTGGGACACCGCACTACGACCCAAACGCTTGGCTGCGGCCTCTAAGGCACAGAACAGCGGAGACTTGCCTTCGTTGTTGAGCTGCCACGGAGTTGCGCGTTCTCGAAGCAGAGCGCTCACTTCCTTGAGTCGTCCTCGCCGAGCCGCGTGGTGCAGCGGCGTGTCGCCACGCCAGTCTCCGATATTCCGCAGCACGCGCTGCTTGAGCAGAAGCTCCATGAGGTTGCTGTGGCCGTGCTCAGCGGCATCGTGGAGCAATGTTCGACCGAAGACGTCACGGCGGTTGAGCGTGATGAGGTCCGTGCTCGTCTCGTAGATGTGATGGTAAATGCGCTCAAAGTTGCTCTCTGTGCGGCTGACGTCGAACTCGTACTCGGACAGATACGACGCATCGGCCCACAGCTTGACTCGCTCCGGAGACGCAACTGCTTCGCCGTCGACTTCTTCCGGAGCTTCAGAGCCTTCCTCTCGCGATTTGATCTCCACGAGGTCGCCGTGCGGACGGATCACGATGACGGGGAACACTTCGACCTCGTCTTCCTCCAGCTCAATGTTGGACGACGTCAAGAACGGACCCAGGGAGATGTCGCCGCTGGACAGAGTCGACGGGGTGCGCAGCTCCAGTTTCTGGTGGACGACGCGCACGCGCAGCGTGGCGGACGGATTGCCCTCCTGACTGGCCGATGGGGGCTGCAGCAAACGTGACGGCTGCCCCCGGCGACCTTCCTGGACGTGGATGAGCACAGTGGAGCCCTTCGCCTCGGGCTTTCGCGACGGCTTGTCAATCGACGGCGTGCGATTCGCCCGCCGTGGCTCGTTTTCCTTGTCGTCTACGTCATGAGGCTCCACGTCTGATTGCTGCAGCGCGTCCATTGCGATCACGCGGCTCTTCCACTTGATTTTCTTCTTGCGAGCCTCTCGGTCCAACCGCTTCTGCGCAATTGCCGCTGGCGTGTTGAGCGCGGGAGGCTTCACTTCAGTGCCATCTTGCTGGTTTGGAACCACGGACGTTCCAGGGCGGCTCTCACTCGTGAGCTCGTCAGTTGCTCCCCATGGCGAGATCAGTTCGCCTCGGTGCGTTTTCACAGCCACACGCTCGGCTTTGGCTCGTGGTGCGTTGCGAAGCCGCTTCTGCAGCAGGCTCTTGGTCGTAGCAGCCAGCTTGGGCTGGTCGTAGACCCACTCGCCACTCCAGTTCTCCGCGACGCGCCACCTCACGACGCTTGCAAGCGGCTTCCCACGGGTCTCAGCTGCGATCTTGAAGCCGCGGTGGCGGTACACGGGACTGATCTCGCTCACTTTCTTCTTGTAGCGCGCCAGCGTGTTGCCCATGTAGCGGAACTCGAACGGATTCGAACGACGTGGACACTCCGTGCGTCGATTACGAGCCACCGCCTGCACTCGCAGCCCTGGCGAGCCACGCATCGCGAACGGCACGATGGACCAGCCCTTCCGATCCACCTCCCACACGCGTTTGACCTCGCTGCCCTGGCATACAAACGAAAAGTCCTTCGGCAGGTGGTACAGTTGAGCCTGCGCCATCTCCCGGATGGTCTTGAGCGACGCGGCCTTCATCTCCGCCTCAGTGTGGAACTCGACGGCTCCGAGGAACTCGGTATCCTTCTCCATGAGGAAGTACAGCTTGTGCTTGGCTTCTCCAGTGCACTGCTTCGTGTAGTGGACGGCGTACTTGTCTGTGAGCATGAGCTTGCTCAGTGCCGTGCGTTCGATCGATCCAGAACTCGCGATGCCAGACTCCAAGACCGTGTTGATGTAGAGCATCGCGGCTCGTTGGTCCGGCTCGACCTGCACAGCAAGGCGAGTCATTAGCGGAGACCGTGGCCACTGAGAAAGGCAACGCATCGTACGGCATAGCGGAAGAGCTTCATCACTGTACGGGCAAACGCACCAAATACTGCAAACAAACAGATCTCAGCACACCCAAAAGAACATCAAACGCGTCTCTGGCGTGTACGCACCCACGACCATATCCGCAGGGGTAATGACGCCCTGTGCGTTGAGATCAATCACATCAAAGATCGCTGCGTTCTCTCCATCAGTCCCCACTCTTTAACCTAGAATTGTTTCAACAGTCTCACCTTCAAAGCGGTGCTTCATACTGGGCGCCTGGCACACGAGGATGAGCGCGACGACGATCTCCATGGCGTCCACCATGTGATGCACTCGCGTGGGCGTCTTGGGCTGGAAGAGCCGCACAATCTCCTGGACAAATGCATGGTCTCTGATGCCCAGGATCGCACTGAGCTGGATCGCGTCCACGCAGTGGCGCGTGGTCAGGGCCCTGTACCGCTCCATGACGAGGGCGAAGTGGTCCAGATGCCACGTGCGGAACCGCCGCTTGAAAAACGGCGCCATCTCCAGCTCGGCGTTGGCCTGCGGCAGCGGCCGCGAGTTCCGCAGCCCCATGGCGATGATACTGGCGCCTTGTACCCACGGATTTGTCTGGTTTAAAGCACGGCGGTCGCTGGAAATTGCGGAAGCTCTGCTGAAGGATCCAATGCGATCTTCAAGAGTCGCAATGGAGGAGACAGTTGGATGGTGTGGACCACATCAGGTGACGTGATTGGTGGAAAGGCCGTCGCTGCATGCGAGCTTTCTCGATGGGTCGACGGGCCTCGTCACGAGAGATCAGGTTCAAGGAAGCCCAGGTTGCCACTGCGACTGGGGAGACCGTGCCTTGGGGCTTCGGGAAGGCCTCGGGGGCCGCTCGGCTTTGCATGACGGGACTCGGTGGAGTTCCAGGACACTGGACAGTTCAAAATGTGCTAAAGAAGCTTGTTCCAAACGTCGCTTTCGCTCAGCGCAGACTCAGGCCGAGGAAGAGCGTTGTTGCCTGCATGGCAAATTGAAACCCTGAACTGGTCTCGTGGCTTGACTTGAGACAGCGGGGTTTAAAAACTTTAACCCCTGACGCCAGAAGACGCTCACAACACCCTTACAGACGTCTGCCTCGCCAGCGTGGACGCTTGCCTGATCGGCTTAGTCTGCACCTATCAACTGCCGCCATAGGGGGAGGCTGGGACCCATCATCGACACATCTGGATCCGACAACCCGATGCTGGCGCCGCGCCCTACAGTTTGCAGGTCCCAACTGGCACCGACTTCCCAAGGGGAGCCCTTGATTGCCAGGCATTCATACCAGGAAGGCCCGTGAATTTCACACAGTACCGCGACAGTCGACTGCAGTTCAGGTCGACGGTGCGAGATTCACACGGGAACCACTGAGCCGCTCAGTGAGTCTGGTCACTGAGATGGCCTCCTTCCCTTATCGACGATGACGATGGGGAAACGCTCAAAGTTCCATCGTCATCGTTGGCCGCCCATCTCGAGCAGCACGAGTCGTTTGTTAGGCAACGACGCAGTCACACGGACAAGCACAGTGCGGGTGGGACGAGGACGCTGGCCGTCCGCTCTCTAGCTGCACACAGTTGCCAGCGTTGACAGCCAGCTGGACGAAGCGCCCTCGACCATCAATCAATCATTGATTCAATGGTCTATGGAGTGTCGTCGGAAATCTGGTGTCCCGCTCTCTATCTGCCAGTCTGGAGACTCGAAAAGTTGTGACAGAGTCAATTGGGCTCTCTACCTTGCGGTCGACCCACATGCTCGCAGTCCTCTCTTGTTGAAATGCAGGTGTGTGCTGACCACGACGCAAAAACGGACCTTACAGTCGACCGCAACCCTGAGAAACTCTCAGCTGGCCGAGATGCCGAGTTTCGGGATGCGGCGATCAGGTCGAGCGTTCAACTTGTGTACGCAACGATGGGAAACACACGAATGCTGACGCTTTACAGAGACCGAGACCGAGGACGAGGAGAACGGCCAGCGCGTGAAAGCAGCGGCACCGCTGCGCATTACCGTATTACTGACCGAGAAACACTCGCCAAGTCGATGCAACTGGGCCGTATGTACACAGGTTCGCCTGAGGCCAAAGACACGGCACAAAACATTCAGAGGTTTTCGATTGTGTGCATCTCGACCTCGACGCTGTCCGGCTTCGAGCAAAGATAACAGGCGAGATTAGCACCACCAACCCCACTACGGTAAGCAGCGCACACGCGTCGTCGTCCAGTGCCCAGTGTACAATTTGTACGTACAGTACAAACTGAATGGAGACATGAACCAGATCTGTGATCACCATCGAAGTCCCTTACAGTCCTGTTGGTTCACTGGCCACCGAGTTCAGCGTGACGCTGGCCACGTTCCCTCACTGGGTTTTCGCTCGAGGATACATACATACATACAGTGTTGTGCAGTCGTTCGTGCCTAACGTAGAGTGTACTGTAGAGTTGTAAAGTGCCCGGAAATTGGAGCCACGTGGACAGATCTGTCGGAACGAAAGTGAAGAGGAGCCATCATGGCTCAGCCATGTCGAATCAAGATCGAATCCATCAACATGCTGAGCCTCAGCCTGAGGAGACGATTAGCCGGTTGACGTCAGCTCGCCTTCTTCATCTGGTCTGATTTTCTATTATCTGATACCTTCGTCACGGTCTCACCTCACCAACTGGCTCTGGATCCAGTCAGATCAAGAGCTCAAAATTGATAAACGGCACGCGCTTTGGGAGAGATGACTTGGAGTGGCCAGGCGGCCAGTTCACTGGACACCGTGTCCCACTGGCAGAGGATGCTCCAGTTCAATACACCCGTCGCTGCCCACCAGCCGGTCCTTGATGTGATCCTGACGGCGGCCTCTCCAGCCGCTTCATGAGAAAAGGCCTGGCGCGGCCACCGCAGCCCTGCATCACCACGCATCACCATGTGGGCCTTACCAACCTCCGGCCTTCTTTCGTGGCGTGACTCGGTCTCATATCCGGTTTTCTTCTGAAGAGCTCACTTGCTCTCCCTCTTCGTCTCGCGCGCACAGACCGAGAAGGAGTCAGTCAAGTACCTTGGTATCATGAAGGCCCCCGCGATGGCCGATCCAGTGTACACCGGCAAGAGCGTCCCGCAGGATCCGCGCTTCGCGCCTCCGACGCTCCAGCAGAGCGACGAGTTCCACACGTACGAGTCGCCGTCGGGCGTCGGCCAGGACCTGAGCATCTACTCCGATGAAGATCCAGCGAACCAGCGTTACGTGGCCGGCGACCAGTTCTACAACTATGAGATGTATGGCTCGCTCCGCAAGGGCGGCGCCATCTCGTGGTACAGCATGGAGTGCATCGGTCTCATCGCCGCGACCTACACGTCGGCGTTCTCGTACCAGACGCTGTCCGGTGTCATTCGTCCGCTCATGACGGCTCAGCTCAACCTGACCAAGCAGCAGAACACGTCGGTCCAGCGTCTCATCGAGCTGCCCATGACCCTCAGTGTGTTCGTCGGTCTCATTTCGGACTGCTACCCTATCATGGGTCTGCGTCGCAAGGGCTACATGATCGTCGGTCTCATCATCAACGCCATCAGCGTGCTCGTCGTCGCTGCTCTCAGTGCCCACTTCGAAGGCCAGGCAAAGGAAGACCGCAGCGATGCGCTCATGCTTCTGATCATTGTGTTCATCGGTCTCGCCAGTGTCGGCTGCATCATCACGTACATGTGTGTCCACACGCGTGTGATTGAACTGTCGCAACGCGAGTCGCTGCGCAACCGAGGCAAGATCCAGGCCGACTACCTTGTCTTCCGTCGCTACACGTCGATGACCTCCAACTTGTTCAACTACCTCACGATTGGCGTCGGTGCCAAGCCCAAGGTCAGCTTCTCCAACTCGATGCTTCTGCTCGCTCTCATCTGTGTGCTGCCGACGCCCGTGATCCTGCGTTACTGGCGCGAGGAGCACTACTCGCTGCCCAACACGCTCAAAGTCCGCGCGCAGATCTTCTGGAAGATCATGCAGCAGAAGGCCGTGTGGCGCATCCTCATGTTCATCATGGTCTTCGCCATCTTCCTCTCGGTCAAGTTCCAGAACTCGGCCGATGTGATCCGTGGCTGGGCTTACGCTGCCGGTGATAACACGCTGCTGCTCACGTCCATCCGTGACGTCGTCATGATCCTCACCATTATGGTCTGGAAGTGGTTCTTCCTCAACAGTCTCTGGCGCGGCTACTTCGGCTGGGCCCCGGTCACCATGGTCGTGCCGGCGTTGCTGTCGTCGGCCCTCGTCGCCTTCGACTGGAGCCGCGACCACTACCTCTACCGTGTGCTGCAGTGTGTGCCGTACGTCTCGGATGGTATCACCACGCTCAACAACGTCGTGCCTCTCACGGAGATCATCCAGGAAGGTTCCGAAGGAGCCACGGTCGGCCTCTCGCTGTCGCTGCAGCGTGTGTCGTCCATCTTCGTCAGCACGAACGCGGCCGGTCTGTTCCAGGGCTCCAACTTCTACAACACGAACGCCACGGTGGTCGCCGCCTACGGCTCGGACGTCCGCAACGACGTGTTCCTGTCGCTGCTGCTCAGCTACGGTATCAACTGTCTCGCGTTCTTCGGTCTCATCTTCCTGCCATCGCAGAAGCTCGACGCGCAGCAGCTCCGCATGTACGGCGGCTTCACCAAGGCCGCGAGTGCCGTCATCGTGTTCTTCTCGCTCGGTCTGCTTCTGTACTCGCTGGTCATCAACGTCATGACGTTCGTGCCTGGCCTCTCGTGTTACCCGATCGCCGGTGGCAATGGCTGTAAGTAGAGCGGACCCGCCACTCCTCAGGGTCTCCGCTGTGTAGGCTTGCACCCAAGTCATTATCGCGATAGAAACACGTAATTTATGAGTAAAAACTTCAGCATTGGAAACTGGATGCTCTGCTTTGAGTTCGGCCACCTTGCAATCCAGGCAGCGATGGGAAGAACTCTCAGAAGCTGACGAACGTCCAGAGTCGGTAAGCGTGGCGGCAAACCCTCGACGTCCGCACCAAGAGAGACACGGAGGCCTGATAATGTGGACGACTTGTCCTAGTCGAGCAATGCTGCTGGAACACGGCCGGTGGCGATGCATGCTGAGCCCTTGGAGCTGGCGTTTAACCCACAGGCCCACTCAACATCTCTTCTCGTCCACGCCGCGTGCTGCGCACTGCTCCACGCCAAGAAAGACAGACAGTGGCATCGCCGTCGACAGGAGTTGTGTCAAAACCGGCGGCCTGGGTCTGATGCGAGGGGACGGACAGGCCGCGCTCGGCTCTGGGTTGGAAGCACCCAGCCATCTGGGACTTCGCATGAGGCTGCTGCATTTCCGAGCCACAACGCCAAGGCCATGAAGGGGAACCTTCGTGAGCTTCCGGACCTACAGGCGCAACCCAACAAGGCACGGTCTCCGCTTTTGAGTCCGCAGGGACGTCCCCTGTCGCCACTTTGAAGTCGCAGTTGCACGAGTCTGGCTTGGAGATCCATGGCGAACGCACACAGCACCACTGTAGCCAAAGCCTCGGTCGTTGAGGCGAGAGAGCGACCGTGAGGATTGCGGCAATGGAGCCGCTTACAACAGGGCCGTGGCTTTTCGTGAATCACTTGCTCTTGGTGTGGTCCACATCACATGTGGTCAGAAGCGATCAGAAACAAGACGCGTGATGGAGGTACATTTCATCAAAATACGATGCAGTTGTGGCAGATATCAGTGCTATTTGCATCGTATTATGGAATATCCTCCCGAAACCTTCGAAATCCTTGATGGTGAGACTTTGATGTCGCCCCTCCCGCATCAATCAGTCCTCTCTCCCGCCTTCCTCACTCTGCAGCATGAAGAGTCAAACGCGCCGAGGCGGGATGACCCGGTTGGGGACCAGCGGCCTTCTGGGTGACCAGCTGGGTGGCATGATGGATCCGCTGATGGAGATGCGCCATCCCACTCGCGCGATTGCTCGTGCTTCTTCCAGTCCAAAGGCGAGGCCCTGGCACTTGAGCTGATTGATTCAGCGACTGATTGACCAACCTTCAGTTGGACACGCCGCGCCGCATTCGCCATTCCAGCGCCTTCCGTGAACAGCTTACATCCATCAGGGCGTCCGCGCACGTGACGCTTGCTTGAGCTCAACGCAACGCCTGGAACTCTAGTCGAGCCAGACGTGTACCGGTAGTTAGCTAGCTTCTTGTACTGCGCAGTGGACGGACGCGAACCGCAGTGGCGATGTACCTGCTTCCGGAGAAGAACAAGCCGCAGCTCACCGCCCAGCACCTCGCCGCCGCGCACCCGAGCATTCGCCGCAACATGGCCGAGAACCAGACGCAGCCTGTCGTCCACGTGGACTTCAACACGTTCATTTCGCCTACGAACGGCTACGCGAGCAACGCGCAGCGCCACACGCAGCACTACCCGCAGCACAACCCGCAGCAGCTCGCGCTGTCCGACGGCGAGCAGCGGTCGAGCGGCGACCAGAATGACCTCGCGACGCAGCGGTTCGTCGCCGGCGAGCAGTTCTACAACTACGAGATGTACGGCAGTCTCCGCAAGGGCACGGTCGTGACGTTCTTCTCGTGGTACTGCCTGGGCCTCGCAGCGGCGACCTTCTCGTCGGCGCTGTCGTACTCGTGTCTCCAGAGCACAGCGCGTCCGTACTTGGCGCTTCGTCTCAACTTGAAATCCCAGGAAGTCACCGCCGTCCAGCGGCTCATCGAACTGCCCATGGCGCTCAGCTTCTTCGTCGGCCTGCTCACGGACGGCTACCCGATCATGGGCCTGCGCCGCAAGGGCTACATGGTGCTCGGCCTCGTGCTGAACGCCGCGAGCATCCTGGCGCTCGGCGGTATCAGCATGTACATCGAGTCGCTCGACAAGAAGAAGTCCCCGGGCGATGTGATCGTGTACCTGTCTCTCCTGCTCATCGCGCTCGCGAGCTTCGGCTGCATCATCACCTACGTGTGCGTCCACACGCGCACGATCGAGCTGTCCCAGCGCGAACCGCTTCGCAAGCGTGGCTCCATCGTCGCCGAGTACCTAATTTTCCGCCGCCTCGTGGCGTACGTGGGCGCCGGCTACGCCATCTTCACGCTCGGCCACGGCGGCTCGCTCACTAAAGACCAGGAGCCACGCATCGAGTTTTCCACGGCCATGTTCATCCTCGCGTTCATCTGTGCCGCGCCGCTGCCGCTCATTCTGCGCTACTGGAAGGAAGAGCACTACAACCTGTCGACGCCACTGCGCGTGCGCGGCCAGATCTTCTGGAAGATCATGCAGCAGAAGGCCGTGTGGCGCGTGCTCATGTTCATCGTGATCTTCGCGTTCTTCCTGACCATCCGAATCCAAGACGCCAACAACGTGATCAAGAACTGGGCGGGCTCCTCGAACGACAACTACCAGCTCACGCGGTCGATCGCCGACACCATCGCCATCATCACGTTCCTGCTGTGGCGCACGTTCAACATGAACACGCTGTGGCCTCGGTTCTACTGCTGGGGCCCGATCCTCCAGGTCGTGCCCAACGTGCTCGCCAACGTGCTGGTCGCCCAGGACGTGAGCCGCGACCGCTACGTCTACCGCACCATCACGTCCTTCGCCAACATCGCGGACGCCATCCTCACGCTGAATCCGGTCGTGCCGCTGGTCGAGATCATCCAGGAAGGCTCCGAGGGCGCCACGGTCGGACTCACCTTCACGCTGGAACGCGTGGTCAAGATCTTCGTGAACACGAACTCGCAGGGTTTGTTCCGAGGCAACAACTTCTACAACGTCGCCGCAGCGAACAAGGACGCCGTCGACGTGCGGGACGACGTCATGTGGGCGTCCATTCTCGGCTACGGCATCAACCTCGTGGCGCTGGTCGGGCTCTTCTTCCTGCCGAGCCAGAAGCTGGACGCGCAGCAACTTCGCATGTACGGTGGCTTCACCAAGGCCGCGAGCTCTTTGATCGTGGCGTTCATCTCCATCCTGTTCCTGTACTCGACGGTCATCAACGTCATGAGCTTCATCCCGAGCGTGTCGTGTTACCAGTTGGTCGGCGGCAAGGGGTGCACGAAGTAATACTAGTAGCTATTAGGCAGCGTGTGGTATGGTTTGCCATTGACGGTATTTAAATCCGCGGCACGGCGTGATATATTGAATGAATGAAATGAGTGAATAGATCTGGACTTGTGGAGCGCTACTGGTGCTGCTGCTTACTTCCTTGGCTCTTGAGGGCTCGTTCAGCAGCGCGGGCGAGTTGCTTGCAGTGGAAGTCCAGCAAATCGCAATTCGAGTAGTGCCACGGGTACAGCTTGTTGCGGATTTTCAGGTACGAGTAGTGCGGTGGATCCACGTGATGCTCCTCGTGGTGGCGGTGCGGATCGTGGTCCTCCAAGTGGGCGATCCACTCGATCGCTCCGACCGCTCCCGTGAGACCCAGCATCGCCACGGAGATCTTGGCCCATCTTTTCATTTGCTCTGTCGGATCGAAAGATACGGGTCAGCCACACGACAACTCATCCACGAGGTGTGGTTCAAGACCGACTCGGCTCACTCTTTGCTTCACCCTTGACAGCGGCGAAGTCTTGGACGGACGTGGCACTGACACGCACGGCGCGAGTGGAGAACTGCCCAGGACAGACAATAATTGGTGAGCGTGAGTCGCATCTCAAAGAGTTTGGCCTGCCTGAGGACGAACCATGGTGCTTTACTAGTATCTGATCTCAAAATCAAAATGATGCAAACGAAGCCAAAGAAGCGAGAGCTCGTGGGAGCTGCAGGCCTCGTCCCATAGCGAAGCCGTCCCACATTGAAGCAGGGCTTGTGAAGGTGCGCGCGAAAACAATCGAATACATAGACGCTGTGAAGTATTGTCTACAGCAACGGCGACATGCAGCGACAACGACATGTTGGAAACGTGCGTTCGCCCGGTCATCGCCTATCCTATCCATGGAAGATACGATCCGTATCAGGGGGCAGCTCACTTCTTTCACGGGTGCACCACTTTGATGCGACCGTGCAACGCATTATGATTGGCCAAAAAAAAGAAGGGCAAAATTTTACCAGACGGGAACGATGTCGCGCGAATGTATTCTCGGTCGGCTGACGCGTATCGAATGTTGCTTGAAAGAGAACAGGAGAGATGAATCGGTTGAGGGGGCTGGTTGACATCAAAGCTGGCGCCACCGTCCATCCAACCGAAGAGCAGCGGCCCCCTCAGTGCCATTGAGTCGCTCATTCTAGAATCGGCGCCTCAGAGAACAGTCCGCTTCAACGAGTCCAACAAAGACGCCACGGTAAGAATGGGAGCATCACAATACGGGAAACATCATCTGATTGCAACGGGTCTTTGTGATGTAGTTACCATGGACCTCGCGGAAGAGAGCCCCCTCTATCGAGATGCAGTGGCGGCTTTTCAACTTGCCGACGAGCGACTCGAAGCGCGGACACGAGTTGACTACGAGGGCAGTCTACGACGATTTGCACAGTTCTGTGAGGCGGAAGGCTACCCAAACCCACTCGAACACCGTTTTTCTGAACTTCCGAGCGTCATGGCAGCGTACCTCAACAAGTTGGCAACAAACAACAAGACGCAATGGCCTGCCGAGAAATTCCGAGCTGCACTCGCGTGGCATTACCAGAAGCCAACGATGCTCGGCGGCGGACATCCTCACGACCAGTGGATAGTGGAAGAAGATCGCGACGGGCGACTGACAGCTCGTGGAAATCCTGCTCGTTCGCCGATGATCACGCAAATCATGTCGGGACTCTCAAAGGCGAAGAAGCGTGAGCGAACGCCAACACGAGCCTCACCTATGTCACTACCAAAGCTGACAAGGATGATCGAGTTTCTCGACAGCGACTGCGTCTTCAACGAGACAATGCGACTGTGGTTCGCCGCTGTGAGCTCTCTGTGTTTCTACGGCATGTGTCGCATCAACGAAGTGCTCCAAATGAAACGCGGTGACATCCAACTCGGCCTTGAGCGAAGTTCGTCTACAAACTCACTCCGCATTATCCGATACGGCTGCTTCACCATCCGCGACCGCAAGACCGACCACGATCCGCATGCAAGTCGCACCTACAACCTTCACAACCTACCTCATGACGAGAAGGCAGCAGAGGCTCTGTCACATCTATCGCGATGGTTCGACTTCGCAAGTACAGCACTCAAGCACCAATGGACACGCGATGAGTATGCATTTCCCTCGCTCACTCGAATCCCGCGGACGGGTCTCAAGCGCCAAGCCGATGAGGGCGAGTACAAGGTTACTCGAGCTTCGTTTGCAAACGTCGGCGTCAAATGGGGGTCGCCAATGACGGACAACAACTTCATTCAAGTGCTCAACGTCGTCGCTTCAGCCAGTGGGATCAACAAGAGCATTCTCGGCGACCAAGTCTGGTTCACATCGCATTGTTTTCGTCGTGGTGGTGCCCAGTATCGCTTCATGTTCGCACCAGAGCCAAGAAGGTGGTCTCTCAAGATGGTAAAGTGGTGGGCGGGATGGTCTCAAAACGAGCAAAGCGAGACCGTTATGCGCTACCTGCTAGATGACGTCCAAGATCGAGAAGAAAGCCAGCTTGGAGACGCACTCGCACCTGATGTGATCAACGAAGCGAAGCGTATGTTCATCGATCCAGTCCAGCGATATGCTCCCGAGTCGCCCCAGTCTGTGGATGCACTTTCGACATGCATCAAAGTGCTTGAACAACGCATTCTCGATGGTGTGCGGGGGCTTCTCGAAGATGTGAAGCCAGCGTCTTCGGAGGTCAGGACAGTGACCCCACCTAGCGAAGAAGTACAAGACAACTCCTCGCTGACATCCGAGCTACCGGAGGCGAAGACATGGCGCGACTACGTGACGCAGTACTGGCATAGCGATCCGGCAAGACATCAGTATCGCGCGGGCATCGAGATGCTTCCACACGAGCGGAAGAAACACAAGTCGCGACTGTCGCGGATGAAGCTGATTGCTGAGTACGTGCGTGAACACTACGCGGATGATGTGGATGCTTTCGAGGCAGCTATTCGCGACGAGATAGAAGGAGAGCTTACCGTGAACAAGATATGCGCGGCTCTACGGTTGAAGACTCGGTAAGGTGCCTCGTCATTGTTATGTACGTATCTCCGACGGTAATGCATCCCCTGTCTGGAATTGAGCTAGCTGTGTCTTTCACGTCGCTTATGTTGTGACCATGACAGTCTACCACAATGGAAGCGTCTACCACAATGGAAGAGTCTACCATAATGGAAGAGTGTACCACAATGGAAGAGTTTCGATATGACTCATGTTCGTTTCATGCAGAATGTGTATTGGTCTGATAAAGGAATATGCAAAACAGAGCGGGAACTTACCTCAACCGAGAACATAAAGCTCACGGGCCATTGAGAAACGGGATTTGCCACGCAGCGACGTTGCTCGGACGATCGCAGATGTAACGGGACCCTTCCCAGTTACAGCACCTTCTTGCTGGAGGAAGCTTGTTCTTGAGCCGTCGCTCCGAGTCGATCCCCTGATCGACGAGCACCACAACTGGTAAAAGACAGACTGCCTGTATTTATCTCCCTGTGGGGAGCTACCTGTCAGACCTTATCCTACGTCTGGATATCTAATAAACATGAGT